>CM076583.1:1001781880-1001919835 GCA_034641835.2 Pinus albicaulis | reverse complement strand
TGTGACTAAGGAAACAACAGTTGCGACTAAGGAAACAACATTTTTTTTAAAATGAAATTATATTTTAAAATTGAATTCAATAAAAAAATTCACAAAAGGTATGTACATTATATACAAAATGAAATAATTTTCAAAATACTTCAGCTGGTTGTAGTTGTGGGGTTACCTCCCCGGTCAGCTATAACCTGCAAGTTGGAATCATTACTTACCTCATGAAGAAAATAATACCATGTGAATGGTTGGTGATAGAGACGAAGCTGGTGTCCATTGCAAAGAAAAGAGATGTCGGAACCATAAATTGTAGAAAGGCTCATTGTGCCATTTTCATAAAATTTTGTGACCTCATATGGTCCCAGCCATCTTGTTTAGAGTTTCCCTGGGAAAGATTGGAATCTAGAGCTATATAATAATGCCCAATATCCCTACTGAAAGGTTTTCTTATTAATTATTCGATCAAGCCATTTAGAACTTTGTTGTTGAATAACAGTTGTGCATTGCGAGGCTAATAGACACAGTTCGTCTAGTTCATTAAGTTGCCGCAAATGTCGTTTTTTTTCTTATGTGAAATCGAATCTGACCTCATTGATTGTTTTAAGAGTCTTGATTTCGAATTATATTGGAAAAATGGGATCCTTACCAAAAACGATATGATACGGTGAATAGCCAATAGTGTTGCACCAAGTCGTTTGATAGGTCCATAAGGCCTTAGGGATTTTGGAAGCCCAATTCTAGTAGTTCACAAATACTATTTTAGTTAATATTGGATCCACAACTTTATTGGTGCTTTCCACCTATTCATTTTCTTTAGGATGGTAAGGAGAAATAATTATGTGTTTAATGTGATATTTTTGAAAGGTAGCAGAAATTTTGTGGGCAGTGAACTGTGATCCCCCATATGTTACGATCTCTCTAGGAAATCCATACTGCAAAAATAGTTAAAATAGAAAATTAATAACTGAATCTTTTGTAGCCTTTGAGAGTGCTACCCCCTCCACCCATTTAGCTACATATTTTGTGCAAACCAGAATATATACCTTCTGATTTGATGGCCGGTTAAAGGGGCCCATGAAATACATTGCCCATCTTTCAAAAGGTTTAAGTATAATTTGTGACTATATATTTCATTGTCTTGAATGGGGTGACCCATCCTCTGACAATTATCACATATTTGGACATATTTCCTTGTATATTTTAATATGGTGGGCTAGTAATAATCCATTTGTAACACTTTATTCCCATCTATTCAGTCAATGAAATGCCCACAATAGGGTTCATCATTATAAGCCTTAAGAATATCATAAATTTTTTCTTCCCTAATGCATCTGCGGATTTGAATATCGAACCTTGTCTGGAAGAAGTAACTGTCAATCTAGAAGAATCTCACACTACGTTGAATGATAAGATTTTTTTCCCAGGATGGTAAATGTATTGGCAGTTTTCTTGATACCATGTAATTGGGGACATCAGCATACCAATATGTTTTAATTATCAGAACAAAAATATATTCATATGGAAACTCGTCTTCCACAAGTAAAGAATTGGCCACTAGGGGAACTCTGGATAGAAAATCCGCAACAAGATTCTCCTTCCCCGGTCGATATTTTATCATGATATCGAATTCCTATAATAACAGTAACCAGAGAGTTATTCGACCATTAATAATAAGTTTATTAGCTAAATACCTAATGGCAAAACGATCAATATATAAATATATAGGGTATATTGTTATATAGTGACGAAATTTATTGATAGCATAAACAATAACTAAGAATTATTTTTCTATCACTATATAATTTAGTTCTGTCGGTGTAATATTCTTGCTAATATAATAGATAACATAAGGATTTTCATCCTCTTCCTGTCGATGTACACCTCCTATTGTTGTTTCTGATACATCAGATGAGACATGGAATTGTAAATTCTAATTGGTCATTCGTAACACGGGGACTGTTGAGACAAAAATATTTATATCTGCAAAAGATACATCACGCATGTTAGTCCACTAAAATTACACATTTCCTATCAATAAATACAATGGTTATTCTATTTTTAAAAAAATT
The DNA here is from genome assembly GCA_034641835.2 of Pinus albicaulis. Taxonomy (NCBI): domain Eukaryota; kingdom Viridiplantae; phylum Streptophyta; class Pinopsida; order Pinales; family Pinaceae; genus Pinus; species Pinus albicaulis. The sequence goes on along the minus strand of CM076583.1, from coordinate 1,001,917,775 downwards.
TCTATAAAACGATAATAATAACCAACATATCCAAGGAAATTGCATACTTTAGTTGGTGTACGAGGAGTAGGTAGCGTAAGAATTACCTCAATCTTTGATGTATCTACCTGAATGCCTCTAGTGGAGATGTAATGCCCTAGAACTATGCCCTCTATCATCATCATATGGGATGTTTCATTACTAAGGAGGCATAATATGGTAGCTATGCACCATTCAAGAACTTTCTCTAAATTTTTTAAGGCTTGGTAAACCTCACTTCTATAAGGAGTGAAATCATCCATGTATAGTTCAATCCCTTCACTAATTAGGTCAGAAAAAATACTCAAGATTTCCCTCTCGAAAGTGGTTAGTGCATTGCATAGACCAAATGGTCAAAACTTGTATGTAAATGTTCCCAATGGATAGGTGAACGTGGTTTTGTCTTGATCTTCAGGAGAAATTTGGATTTGGTTATATCTGCTAAAACCATCCAGGAAAGAGAAAAAATATTTCTTGCAAGAGTGTCAAGGAATTGATCTACAAATGGAAGAGGAAAGTGATATTTTTGTGTAGCATTATTCAATTATCTGTAATCCACACAAATTATCCATTTTCCATATTTCTTAGGGACCAAAACTAGCAGTGAAACCCATTGAATATCAAAAATAGGATATATGAAATTAACATCAACGAGTTTCTGTAATTCTTATTTTACTATATCCCTAAGGTTTGGATTTAGTCTTATTTGAGGCTGGAAAATGGAATGGGCATCTTTCTCTATATAAATGTGGTATGTACATAGTTGGGGATTGATGCCTCTGATATCATAATATTCCCAAGCAAAAGCTTGTTTATATTTCTGGAGGATTTGAATTAATTTGTTACATTGCAGGTCATCCAGATTAGCATTAATGTTCAAAGTATTACAAGGCTCAATTTCAATGGGAACACTATTATGAACTGTACTTGTGGGTATATGCTCATTGTTCAGAACCTCCAATGGATATCCCTGGGCCTCATTGTCAAGCATAGATTTTAAAATCTGACATGTTGATTGCCAATAGTAGAAGATTGGTTAATAAAACCATTAATTACATCATCCAAGTTTTCCTTTTAAAAATAAAGGCTTCATCCAAGGTAAGAGGAGAATGAAAATTTCCTTCCTGATATTTGGGAGGGAACGATTGATAATTATCAACTAATAGGTTGAGTTTTGCGGGTGGGTATAAAACAAGATTTTTAACGGAAGTCCCTTTTGCAATATTTATATTTCCTATCCGCCACCCGAGATATGCATTTGCAATTGCAAGCCACCGTCTTCCTAATATAAAAGGGTGTCCATCCAACCAATTTCTAGGATTGAGAACCAAAAATTCTACTGGGTTTTCCCAGGAATCTACTGAAATGATAATGTTATCCAAAGTTCCTTCTGGTTTTACTATCGATCTTTTAGCCAATTCCAACATAATGGAGGTTAGTTTAAATGTTTTGATTCCAAGGATTCCACATGTTTCTACAATCAAAATGTTTATTGCAGCTCCTCAGTCCACTAGGGTGTTTGGGAAGCTATGACCCAAAATTTGAACAGTAACTACTGGATTTCTAGGGTCAACATATTTAATAGGTATTTTCTTCCCTAAGTTGAGATCATAAAGTGTCCCAAGAGCATGGAATGAATGAGAGTGTTTTGTTTTTCTCCCAATATTTTTGACACACATTTCTCTAATGGTTTTAGCATAGAACAGGACATCCCAAATAGCCTGAAGAAGAGGAATTTTAATACATAAGTTTTTTAGTTCCCTTATGAGATCGAAATCAAAATAGACAGGTGTTTTGATCACAATAAGTCTCTAAGGGAATGAAGGAGAAGCAATTGTAATTTTAATAGGATCTCTTTGTTTGGTTGTCTTGTCAGATGCCTCTATTTCAATGAAAACTATGGTGGAATAAGGGTGTTCCTCTAAGGGTTGCTCCTCCGAAGGATTTTCATTCGGCCATAAGCTTATTGAGAGCAACCCTATTACTCCTAGGATTTATGGGCTTCCTAAGATTCATAAATATGGGGTTTCCCTCATACCCATTGTTAATACAATTGGTGGGTCCACTTATCTCCTAACAAAGTATTTAGCTCGTAAGCTTAGACCTCTAGTTGGTCATTCTGATTCTTTTGTGAAGGAATCATCCTCCTTTTTCAATGAGTTAAATAACTTGAGTTCTTATCTGAATGACACTCTTGTTAGCTTTGATTTTGTCTCATTGTATACCAATATGCCTATCAATGAGGCAGTTGAAGTGATCAATCGTATCACTGATCTGGACACTACTAATTTGGTTGAATTGTTTCTTACCTCGGCCTTTTTTAGCTTTGAAGGGGAGTTCTATGAGTAGAATTGTGGTGTTGCCATGGGTTCTCCTCTCTCCCTTATGGTTGCCAACCATTTTATGGAAGATTTTTAATTGAAATCTTTGGCTTCTGCTCCTTTCAAGTCTAATGTATGGAAGAAGTTTGTGGATGACACCTTCATAAACTGGTCTCATGGTCATCAAAAGTTGGATTCTTTTCACTAATACTTGAATGATCAATATAGCTCCATTAAGTTCAATGTGGAAACTGATATTGATGGTAACATTCATTTTATAGATGCTCTCATCTCGAGGAATGATGATGGTTCTTTCTTGCACCAGGTCTTTCATGAGAAAACCCACATGGAGCAGTATCTTCACACTAGCTCTCATCATTTTCCAGCTCAAAAGTTTGGGGTTCTCAATACATTGGCCACAAGAGCTCTTAGGGTTTCAGACGATGAACACTTGGAGGATGAGAAATCCCATCTAATTGGAGTCTTTGAGAGGAATGGATATAGTAAACGTCAAGGTCTTAAGGCTTTCTTAAATGCAAGCAGAGGTCCTAAACCAAAAAATTATCCTAGTGAATTAGTTGGTAGCGTTCAACTTCCATTTATCCATGGTACTACTAAAACAATTGCTCATATTTTAAAGAAACATAGGATCTCTTCCATATTTATACCTAGGAACATCATTCGTGGTTTCCTCCGATATGTTAAAGACCCATTGGACCCCAAGTGCACGAAAGATGTCTATTTGATCCCCTATTCATGTGGGATTCCCTACATTGGAGAAATTGGTCGTTCTATAAACAGTGTAATTCAAGAATATGTTGTTGATATTAGGCATTGTAGGATGCGGTCCTCATCTATTGCAGAACATGCTGGGAAGAATAAGCACCACATTTTTTTGGAAGAGTCCAAGGACATTGCTAGGGTTGAGCATTTCCATCATTGCAAATTTAGGGAAGCCGTTGAAATTGAAGAAAGGTCTCATACATTGAATGGGGATGATGGGTGGAAAATTAGCAGTTGTTGGATTCCATTGCTTTGCTCCTAGTATTGTTTCTTTTCCTCCTTCCTTGGTTTTGTGTCTCTTTTTATTTTAATTCCTTTTTCTTGTTTTTTTGGGTTTAATTTATATTTATATATAGCTATAAGTATTTATTACTATTATTACCATTATTCACTATTATTGTTTATTTGGGGTCCCTTTTGTTGGTTTTTGTTTTCAGTTGGTAATTATTGTTTATGATTATTATTATTTTTGTTATTTTATTATTATTATTATTAATTTTACTTCTGTTTTCAATTGTTAGTTTATTTTTATTTTTACCTTTGATTTATTTTTCTTTTTCTTTTTTATTCTGAAAGTTTATTTTCTAATTTTAATGGTTAGGATTAATATTATTTTATATAAAAAAAGGTAAAATAGGTAGTTGTGATTATTTGTTTGGTGGGTTTATTATCATTTGTTTAATATGAATTTTATTATTTTTATTATTATTCATATTTTTTTCTTATATTTTCATTGGTTGTGTTTATTTCTTGTTTTTATTTTAACCTTTTTCATTCTATTATGTTATTTTCAAAAATATTTTGTTGGTCATGATTATAATATTTTATTATATATATTTATTAATATTTTCCTAACTTTGAATTATATTATTTTATTAATTTATGGTTTCGTTTATGTCAATGACCGTTGCACATATCTACAGTATAAATATGGTTAAGTGTTTTGGACCAGCATAATCATCATTCTCGTGATGATGAAATATACTAAGTAGTTCGAAATGTGTCGAATCTATAAATTATGATGTGATTTTTTGGAATATTTTTTGAAAAATATGATTTTCATTGTTTTCCTGCTCGTGGTTTTTTGTACAGTCTTCTGGAAAGATAGTCCGTCCAGACCTTAGTCGCCACTCATTTCATTCAAAGGAGGTAGAACCATGATCTGAGATTTCAAAAATCTCGAATTATTGGGTGGGCTTGTTATTCAGATTAGGATTCAGTTGAGAAGGTAATTGAGAACGTAATGGAGGTGGAACATTTGGTGGGAATTGAAGTGGAGCTTGTAATGGTGGTTGTGACTAAGGCAACGATCTCACTAATTAATTAACTGGCCCTGAAGGACACTGCCAATTCTGAGACCACATTTGTCCCTAAGTAGGTGCATTTTCCCATTATGAAGGGTAAAAATTATTTGATGGATTTTTCCATGAAGATGTAGGATACTGTTGATTTCGCCACAAGGCTCCAGGGTGGTGTAGAGTATGGTTGGGATTTTCGGATGGTATTAAAAGGTTTTTGGCTCTGCCATGTTGATCTAGGAGTTTTTTTTGAGCATATTGTCTAGAATAAAACAGAGAAGGGTCATGCATCATACCTGAAGGGTGTTTCTTCCATTATCGTAATTGTTCCATGATATACATTAGCTCTGGTTCTTCCTCAGCTTCCTTAAATACATCCTTCAATCCAGGGAGTCAGGGGAAAAATTCATTTGAGTGATATTTAGCATAGATAGCACATATTTCAACTGTGTCCATTGAACATTATTTTCAATTGTGCTTCTTCCAACAACGAGGACAGAAAATAGCCAGGGCCTGCTCTGTGTCGGCTTGTTTTTTATTCATGTGTAAAACATCCTACTATGTATTCAATGTACTCAAAACATTAGTTTTAAAATCTTCTAAAATATTATCAATTTATGTTTGTGTAACCCCTCCACCTATAGTTATGCTAACTCTGGTGAGAGGATCACCAATTCCAGGTTTGGTTCGTGTACTCCCTCGTGAGTACCTAATACACAGTTTTATGATATCATCATATTATTCTTTGGAAATATCACTCTGTCCCATTAGATTGATTATTTCTATCCATTCATCTTTCATGCCCCTTATAAAAATAGTTTTCAATACATCTCTAGGTACGGTAGTGTATGGTGATCTTTGCAAATTATATTGAAACATTTCGACATATTATTCCACAGTTTCATCTTCTTTTGACATCATTTTAAATGTTTCTTCTCTTAGATCCCTAGACCGACAATAGTCATGATATTTATTAAGGAATACTTTTTTCATTTGTTCGAATGAGTTTATAGTACCACCTCCTAGTCCCATGAACCATCATAATTCTTCTCCTTTTAAGGTAAAAGGAAACAATTTGAATTTTTGGGGGTCAGTAGTATATTCATAACCTCGGCATAAAACATCAAACTCAAATAAAAATGCATCAGGATCCTTAGAAACAATTCCATAAAATTTTTGAAGATTCTGCAATGGGATAACCTACATTGGTCCATTAGCCTATGGATCGAAAATAATATATTTTATGGTTTTAGTTTGTATTCTTTCTACTACGTTTACCATTTTTTTAAATATATGTCAGTAATATTAAGGAATTTCGTAATCAAGGGGTACTATCTGGAAAATAATATGTTTGTTGGGTTCCAGATCTTGACCAAGTCTCACAACACTATTTAGATCAGTAACTCTAGGTTCTCTCCTCACAACAGGTGTTGCAAGAAATTTCAGTTCAGACAGTCGTGGGTATGGCTCAGTCGTCTCACCTTCCGCCTCTCTTAAATTGTAATAATTCCCCTCAATTTTACTAGAAGCATTGAGTTTCCTAACATATGTGTATTGTAAGCTTTTCTTAGATCCTACAATTTTATCGTGAATATAAACATTATCTATAAAATATGAGTCTGCTAATCGAGGGGAAACAATAGAACCCTTCCCATATATTGCTTAGGGACCTACCAACACTCAAGGATCATATTTGTGAATGATTTCATCTATAATTATTGTTCTTCCAAGGCCAACTTGACCTTGGGTTTTGGTGTTTTTTGGGGTATATTTTTTTAATCTATATCTATCAAATTCCTAGTCCTAAGCTTATTCCTAGTCATACACACAAAACAATATAAATGTATCAGTTGAGGGTAGGCACTAACACAAGCATTTTACATAGTGTGTGTGGGGGTTCTTACCTTTTGTCTTTAATACCCAAGCCTTCATAGCTACGACTTATAAATTATTTGAAAACCTCTCCATCAACAACGCCAAGATGTTGAACTTAATTTCTTAATGAAAACAACTAATCACCTAGAAATTAATCATAAACCTAGCACTTTTTCTGTTTATTTCAAGGCTATCCACATAGTTTGTGCAATAAATGGTGCTAATATCACTTAACTTGTATGAACCTAATGAAAAGTAAAGGCATATGAATGAAAGTAACAAATCACACTTACTAAAAGAAATAACTCACACTTGGCTTCTAGACTGCAAGCTCAAATAAACAAGATTGCTACAGGAATCGAATTTTTAAGTATCCTACCAAAAACAACGAAGAAATCCAACCAAATACAAGGTTGTTTCATAGGGAACTGCTTCTGTAAGAAATTAACAACACTATATATAGAAACGAGTTCACAAGAAATAATATTAAATCATAAGAATTAAAAACTCTACATTAACCAACAAGAATCAGTAAGGAAAGATAACACTCCAAAGTAAAAATTAAAATGAATCTAATTCTATGATATCCAATTGTAACTTCTTCAAAACAAACTTTAATAGTAAATATGATTAACAACAATTATATCTAGAAAACAATGGAATAATTGAATGACGGGAACTGAAATAAATATAAAAACTTAATGATATAAGAAAATATAGTAATAGTTATAGGACCGGGCCCAAAATTGCTGGAATCCAACTGTCTCGTAGCTAACTCAGCACAATAAGTTAAAATCAAACAACAAAAGTCTCCATTAAATTATAATGAGTAAGTTAGAAGAAATTTTTGTAAAGATTGCAATATAGATAAAAATTATTACAACTCCAATTTGAATTCTTAAACTTAAACTTATGAGGTTCAATTCCTCATTTTTATTTTAAAAAATGAGTCTATTCTCAAATGGAAATTGATCCTAAGAATATGAATATTCTCAGGATGCTTTATTAAAATTATGAAAATCTCAATTGTTTCCTAGAATAGTTGGGCCAGGATCTCTTCTTCAACTGATTCATTCTAGGATAGAAGTCGATCTCGTTCATCTGACTATAATTAATTTGAACAACTCCACATAATCTGTTCTTCCTTAACTATTCTAGGGAACAACATCCAATATCATATATTCATGTTTAAATAACAGTTCAAACCATAAGAAAACAATGCCTTTCATGATTTAAATCAATTCATTAAACAAATAAAGTAATTAAAAGCCATTGAATCCTTTCTAGAATCGATATTGCATGAGTTATCACATCCTGCACACAAAAATCTTAGAAAACTAATATGAAAATTAGAAATAAAGTAAGAACAATGTATCAATTTTGAAGCCCAACAAAGAATATGAAATAATAGAGTTGTGACTAATATGTAAGGTTGAGATCATTTTAGGGGCTAATTATGTTTCAACATCAAGTATGCTAAAAATCAAATTGAATTCCATGAAAAGATCTTAGTTGAGAATGCATGTGATGGTAGCCAAGTAGGGAAAGTAGCAAGTAAAGGTAAAAAGGTAAATGAATAAGGTAAGAATTCCTTTTAGCTAAATTTGATATCCTTTTTTTCAAATTAATTTGTGCATTGCATGGATGCCCAAGAGTAGGTATGGTTAAGATATAAAATTGTGAGCACAGAAAGATTTACTAAAATATTAATAATGTGTACATGCATTAAGATGACATGTTGAACTCCGGATGCGGATGTCTAGAGGTTCCATCGGGACACATGTCCCAGGCCATCTCCCAAAGCGCCTCACATGGGGTGGCCACATGGCCCCCCATGGTGCCATTAATATGGCTATCAATACACACTTGCTCCGGGCATTTATTCCGCCGCGTCGTCACCCTCTCCTCCTTGGTCCGAACAGACGACACCATATGGATGCCTGCTCGCGCTCTCCGGATCACTCTGGCTCTGTCAGTCGAGCTCTGCAACCCTTGCGCAGTCTATGCCCGGGCAGATGTGCCACGCCATGCGAACGCACAACCACTGGTCACCGATGCTCACTGCTCAGCTGCTTGGAAACTATACATGGCTTTCATTATACGCATAGTAATTTTTGTCTTTCCAATTTCAATTCTCAGGTTTCTCCCAGTGTTTTTGGTCGATTTGTTCCTGTTCCTGTAGCGCCCTCCAGTTCTTCGCCTGCTCACTCTGAGAAGATCACCATGCCTAGGCTTAGGCAACGGATGACCTGTCGACGCGGCGCCTCTCGGGGAAGGTCTATGAGTGAACGGCCTCCCATCAGTTCCGGCGATGATTTCTCCAATGAGCCTTTTGAAAGACGCTCTGCTCCGGTTTACATTGACCCTCCTGGCCTCATTCATGGCAGTCATCCCCCTGCTCCTCCTCTGACCACGCCCCCGAGCCCTGCTTCCTCCGTCCCTCATCGCCCCGGCAACCACATTATGAGGCAAACCTCGCAACGCGCCGAGCTTTGCTTCGACAGTGCCTTCAACTGCCCTTCCATTACTTCCTACATAACCATCACCTTGCGTGAAGAAGCCACCATTCACTCTCCTCCGGTTGCTGGACCTGCGCCTTCTCCCTTCGTCCCCACCCCCAACCCGACTGCCTCTCCCACTGCTGGTCCTAGTGCAACCCCTGTTTCTGCTCCTTCCTCTATGGACCATACTCTCTTGCAGGTGGGAGCGGACCTTTCAGGCAAAGACAGAGACAAGAGTGCTGATGAAGAACCTGAGGATCTCTATGGCTGTCGAATTGAAGAGGAGCAGCCAGCGCCAACCTAATTGCTTTGACTTTGCAATGTCCAGGACCAGTATGAATTCTGCTCTTGACTTTTTTGCAAAAATTTTGGCTTTTTTGGTTGTCTATAGCAGCAACAGCTGCATGCCAGTTATGTCTTTCTATAGTTTTTTCATGCTGAATGTAATAGACTCTTCACCGGTTTCCCATCCAAAGGGCGGTGTAATTAATTTTAAAGGAACTAGTTTCCCACTCTGGGCAGTTCATTATCTAGACAAAACTTGGATATCAAGCCCGGTTTCAGGCTCCCTCAGCTAAACCGTGGCAGTTTTGTAACTTTATGTTTATATAATAGAATTAGCACAATTTAGAAAAAAAAAAGATGACATGTTGAACAAACATTAAATGAATGAACAATACACTCATGAGATAAAATATTTCTGCAATGCATTGAGAGAATGCATGAAAATGTTGGATATATGAAGAAAATGTAGAGACTCTAATTGTGATCATGAGTTTGTGAGTATTGGCCCAATAGTTTCTAAGCTTGAGACCAATGATTTTATCATATAATGTTGTGTTTTTTGGTAAGGAACATGCAATTTAAGGATTGGTTTCTCATAGATAATTTTAAAATTATATGAAATTGTTGATATGTGAAAGCAAGCTTTTCATTAATTCCTAGTCGGTTATGACAAAGGCAAGAATCCTTTAGTGTGTAAAGATTGTTATAGTCTTTGTGATTCATACATGAGTTACTATGGCATGATTTTGTCATGAAACTCATATAATGAATCATGATGGTACATATTCTTGTTGGATTGAGTGCATGCATGCTTGTATTAGGAAATAATCACACGATTGAATGTCATGAAAATAAATAGCTTTTAACAATTTTGAGAAATTGCTGAATAGTGGAATGAGGGGAAAGAATCCCCCAGCCTGCAAAGCAAAGGGGAAGCTAATCACTCATGAATTTAGTGATATGTATCTTTTAATTTTGACCCTTTGGTTGTTGGAATAAATGTTTTAATGCATTATGGAATGCTTGGAATGATTTTCATGCAAATAAATAATTTAATTTCAATTTAATTTTAAATCAATTGGAATAATTTAATTTCAATTTAATTTTAAATCAATTGGAAGTGATTGAATTATTATGTGTATAATAATTCTAAGATCACTTGAGGAAATGTCATAAATATTTCAATGAAAATATTTTATGTATGAAAATTGACCATTGTTTGGTTGATAGAAATTGCAAATGGTGGTTTAAATGGACTTGGTTATGATGATTAAGGTTGAGTACTACCATATGAAGGAGTCAAACATCCTGAGAAGAATCTCATATTTATGAAATTTGATTCCTATATGACACAAGTTTCTAAAGGAAAAGAAAAAGGAATTATATTTGATTTAAATTATTATGATTAATATCATGGAAATTATATGCTTGTGATATAGCAGGGATTATAATATATCCAGGAAGGATAGATGATGCATGTGAACCTGAAAATACTAGGGAAAAGTCCATTGTGTTGACACTAGAACCCTATGAAACATATGATCACCATGAGTTGTGTTATGAAAAATGTGTTGCGCTATTTAGAGAAAGAGATAGGAATTCCTTAGCTATAATACTCCATAAATCTCAAGAATCTTCCTATGGGAGGAAGCCTAGCCAAGGAATGGATTTCCCAAGGGACTAAAGAGGTAGAGAAGGGTATGCCTAAACGTGGAATTTTTGTCACTACAAGGAAGGGGAGACTTAAATGAATTGGTTTTCAAATATTCCTGTAGATACTCATTGGGATAATCAATTCATTATGTGTGTTAAATGAAAAAGAGAGTTGAACTTGTTCCATGCGGAATCCTTGTGAAGTAACAAACAAACAAGCAAGAATGTGTTGGAATGCCAAGAGGTCTTGGAGTAACTAGACTATGAATAATGAATGGGACTACTCTAAGTGGAAACTAAGGACATGGAAAATGTTTCTAATATGAAAGTTTCATATCCATTCTTCTGCCTAGAATGGTTCTATAGATAGTAGAACACTAAGGATTGTGTTCCTTTAAGAGGGAGGGGATTGTGACACCCCCTTTTTTTATTTTGCTAAATTTTATAATCAAAGGCTTATAATGTTGGGGTACCAACATAGATTCTATGATGTCAAACTCTATTATATGATGTAAATTTTATTTTTATTAATAAAAAATCTAAAGTTGCAGAAAGGGGACAACTAAAAAATTATGATGTCATGGGGAGGGGGAATACTTGACTTAAGAGGAAAAATATTCCTTGAATGAATATTTCCATTTGATGTTATGCTTAGTCTTCCAAAGAAAGTGAAACTTTGGGAAGATGAAGGGTTAAGGTGTGATTATAAAAATAAGAGGGAGGTGAAATCAAGGGGTTCTTATTCTTGGTCCTTAAGTTTCTAGTTTTTCTCACTTCTATTACACTACCTTACATCCCTCTCTCACTTAGAAATATTGAATTGGAAAAAATATTGGTGACAAAACCGAGAGGTTCATACTGTATGACTAGCTAATAACTATGTGACAACTTACGTGATAGGAAATGAGTGTATTTCAATTCTTTTGCTTTAGACTATATAGCTCTAAGTAATGCAAAAGTTCTTGATTTTCTGTGGCACATATAGAACTGAAGAGGGGAAGGTTGAGGGACTGTAGATATCATAGAAGGACTCCATTGTGCTATGCAAACCTACATGGTATTTTTTTCAATGTGATCGAGTTCAAATATGGAAAGGTTTATCATTGAGTTTTGATATGTGTGTGAAGGAGAATGGACTTAACTTCTGGTGTTAGAATATGGTATGAATCTAAATGTGTGAAATACCCCTAAATTAATTTCCCCTCAAGGCATCAATATATGGCACGAGGTTTCCATCTATAAGAAAAATTATAGCACAACTGAGCCTATGGTGTGATGGCTATTTGTGAGAAAAATTGTGACAAAATAGAGCCTATGACTGAGTGGAACATGGCTCAACCTACTTCAATTTCCAATATTTTCCTGGCCTCAATAGATAAATTTATTTCTACGTTAACAATATTTATCGCATAGATGGTTTAGTATGATTATTTAATTTCTCTTTTTAGTAATTATATATGTACTTTCACTTACCCTTCAACAAATGTATTGTGGCTATAGCTATTATACTAATTTGTTGTAACTTTTTATATGCATTAAATTTTGTAACAACATTGGTTGAGGAAGATAGGCTTCTGTTACACAAAATTTTTTCGCTTTCCCTGTAATCCCCGTTCCTAATCCTGGAGACCCTTAAAAATGAACCCTGTGTCTATTTTCCATCATGAAAATGTGCCATCATATCTCTTCCAGCATAATGAGTAAAATCTTTGTTGACCATTCCTGAAGAAACTCCTTAAAAACTTGGTTATCTGGAGCGGCGCGCCCTCTACGTGTCTTGTTTATGTCGATGACTCTATCTAGGGAAACATCGATCAAGGCTAGAATTAGGATCATAACCACACCGATCCTCTTCTGGAAAGTTTTTTAAAAATGGAAGTGAAGCTTCGAGATCTATAAGCTCCATGGCAGAGAGCTGGTTGCTTGTTCCTGAGGATAGAGTTGAGCTTCTCCCTTTGGTCTTCTTGTTCCTACAAAAGTGGAACCACCCAAAGGGATAACCAATTTCCCCACCTTAAGTGGATTCATGTTCCCTCTCCCCTTGCTATAAAATGGACATCCTCCCATAGCTCTGCTAGTTAGAACAGAGATAGAAGAAAAACAGAGAGATATTTATTGCTATAGGTATTGAGCAAGAGTTGAGAGATTTTTCCCTTCACATCAAGTTGAAACAAGCGCTTTGGAGACGTGCCTGGATCCAAACCCATCGAAGGAGAGCTACAACATCAAGATGCAGGTTGTAACTCCCCCTCTCTATTTTAATATAATACGATTGATTCATGCTTTCCACTCTCATCTTTAATGTATGATTGGATTCTTAGTTCTCCTTGATCAACTAAGTAGATGGTTTATGCAAGATATATGTTATTATTTCACACTTGATGTTGTTTGATTCCTTGTGCAGATAACCAAGCACCGACGATGGTGAGGGACTGACTACAGGACGCGAAGGATCAAAGGATTCAAGTGAGGAACATCATCAGATCGAGGTAGGTGATCTATTCATGATATGCATCCATTTGCAATCTAAAAAAGTAGGCTACTAATTATTTCTTGTTGTTACTAGACCCATTCTAGGGCTAGAGGGATCGTCTCTGTCCCCAGAGAGGATTTTCCTGTGTGAAAAATTAGCGAATCCACTAGGGACCACTAGCCTTTAAGTCTCATGTATTCAATTTTTGATTTTTTTTTTTGTCATCAATTTTCATTGAGTGTCCATCTATTTGTCTTTGTAGCTTCTATAACTGCTTACAAACATTTATCTCTCTGTTGAAGTGATAAGCCTGGTGTTAGTTTAGAAAACCCTTTTATTTTTAATTCTTCTCCTCGATTGGCACTAGTATTGATCTGGAAGTCGTGCCAATCAGCATTGAATGAATTTGAACAATAGCACTTCTACTCTTCCAGCGAGGGTTGCAACTTAACAACTGCGACGATTTCTTTGTGTAACTTTTTAGAGTTTCCTTCATTTGGTCAGCCAGTGGGTCTTATCCTTTTGAGTGTTCTTTGTTGTTTGAATAGCTCTTGTTATTCTCTATTCAACAAAAAATTTGATTCAATTTTCACATCTTTGGTTGTCTATTTTGCAAAGTTAGTGCATCCTTTTCATCCTAGGGTTTCTAGGTGTCTTTGAGTCATCCGAGCAGTTGCTTGATTTTTTCATTTCCATACTTCTCGTTGAATCAAGTCTTGTGGTATATTTCAGACTTGTTGCTTGATTGAAGTTTGTCTTTCGGTCAGTTCTTGTGAATAGAATTTTCAAGTTTCAACCTTGAGTGCATTTCAGTTTCTTTTCGCTACCAAACATAGATCACAATTGCTTTCTTTCGACTGAGTTTTGTTTTCTTTGAGTGATTAATCAATGTGTAAATGAAGAATTTCTTGTTTTGAGGAAATTGGTTTGGGTCTCTCTTTGATTTTCGAATCTTTGCCTCTTGCATGAATTTTGAGAGATTTCGTTAGTTGTCAAAGCATTGTGGATTGACTTGCATTATACATTTTTCATTGTTCTTATAAGAAAAATACAATTTTTTTTTTATTTTTTTCGCTTTATAAAATGAAATCTTTGTTTTGATTGACGTCTAAGTTAATTTAGTGAAAGGAAAGAAATTGTAGAAAAAAAAATCGCTTTAAGATCCTGCACTTGAAGAGAAAAGTGAATGTCATTTTATGCATTTGTTTTGTTTTCTGCATTGATTGTATGAGTTTCCTTCCCCTTCATTAACATATTTTTCATCGAAATGAATGATTTATTCTCTCATTTAACTACATCTTAGGGGTTCATATGACATTGGTAGGACTTTAAAACTGAGATATAATTCAAGATCAACCTTAAAATTTATTCAATCAACCTAAGGAGCATTTGGAACCTAACGAATCACATTTAGAGGTCTAGGCTCCAGATGTTTTCCAACATCGTTAAGCATAGGATTTGTCGCTAAAAGTCTGTGTTACAACCCAGGGGTGATATCCCGTCCCACGTATGGAGGTATATTGATGTATGAAAGTACATTTTGGGACACTCTCATCGAACAGTTACGCATCAGACATCAATACTACGAATTTGGACTCCCACGTACTGTCACGTATATTTTGGGAGACACCATTAGGCTGCAAACCTACCATAGGTAACTGAGTCAGCTGCCTTATAGACGTGATACACCAAACACAACATTCGTGGAGTTTGGTTGCCATATGTTAAGTCCTTGGTCATTTCTCTTTCATTTGATTACCAAGGTGTATATTGCAGTTCACAGCTACCTCGTAATCATTTTTCCTAGCTAACCCTTTTTTGATTTATTTATTTGTTTCTAAAATTAATTTCCCATGATCACATCGTTTACCTGTTAGAACATTTTTGGGCCACATCATGAGTAACTCCTTATAAAGATATTGTTTAAAGCCTTGAATTAATCATATTTTCCCTCTTCTGCTTTTTGAGATAAGATCATCGTGGTTGACCACGAATTTTAGTTTCCTTTGCATCGCCATCTTCCAAAGAGACATTGTCACTTGTCTCTTCTGACTCTTTGCCTTCGACTATGAATCATACTGATGAGTTCACTCTCAATATAAATATCCAACCTCTTGCTTCTCAGTCTCCTCCTGATGTTCCAGTAGGCTACATCGCCTACCCCTTGAATCTGTTATTTGATCCCATTGAAATCTCCCCTCAATGGCCATATATTCCATATGATACATCTACTGTATTGTTTGTGAATTCGCCGCATCCATCTCAGACCACTGCCCGTTAGTTATTCTCAATGGATTTTGAAGGAGAGGTTTCATCACCCCTGGAGGTTTCGAGCACCATCAGTGGCGTAGATTATTCTTTGTTCAAAGGACATCAATTCACTCCTCAGGTTTTTCCCTATGTGGAGGCCTCTCAGCCTTCCACCCAGTAGTATATTCCTCATGGTTACACCTCATTGGGACACTTGGTCTCGAATATGTCGAGTGCCACACATTTGTATTACAATACTATTTAGCATAATACCAGGGTATATTCCCTTGGTCCAAGTGTTTCCAACATATCTGTTTCCATGTCTACTCAAAATATTCACACCTACTCCCGCAAAGGCAACTATTTGTGTAGGTGTTTCTGCGACTCCTGTCAGTGTTTCTACATCGATCCCATCGAGTTTGGTTTCTAGTGGGGGTCCTACGCTGTTGAATGTTTCCCAATCCTCCATTAGACCATATGTGAGTGGAACTAAAGCTCACATCCCAGGTTCCTCTCAAGTTGTTGGTAGAATTCCTATGTCTATTGGATCATCTGGTCCAACAGGGTTAACATATGATCAATATCAGCAATTTTTGCAGAATCTTAACCAGCAACATTATATCTCGTATGGTTCCCAACAGTTGTAGACCCAACTGATAAATCCACAAGGATTTCAAGGGAAGTCTGGAATTCAGTCAGGGGGTTATACCTTTCAGTAGGGTCCTATATATGGTCGAAATTGACCTTATGGGAAACAAGGACAACCTTACGTGCAACAGGAAATGCCTTATGTACAAACTAGTCAACCTTTTGCTCATCAAGATTAGTTTTCCTATTTTCAGCAGGGACAACCTTCTAGTCAACCAGGCCAACCCCAATTTTAGCAGGGTTAGCCTTTTGTCCAGCAAGGAAAAACCTCCTTCTAGAAAATTCAAGTCTTTGTTCAGCCAGACCAACTTGGTCCCCAGGGGCAACTTGGCCAACCTCAACAACCTTAGGGTATCATGTCGTCTAATCCTCAGGGTACAATACAATGACTCCAAGGTCAGCCCTCGAGATCACAAGGTCAACCATTGGGTTCCCAAAGTTACCTTTTGGGTTCTCAGTGTCAACCAGAGGGAAATCCATTCCAAAAATTTCAGTAGCAAAATCAGTATGCTGCGAACTATGGTCAGGATAAACCTCAATGGTCTGTTGTAGGGAAAAGTCCATTTTTGGGTCAGAAAATGGGATATGGTACAAATCCAAAAGGTTACATTCCTTATGGACAAAATATGTATGGGAAAAACCTTTCAGGGCAGAACCCTTGGGGGCAGAATTTCTCCCAACCTAGATGGAATCTACAAATAGGCATGTATCAAAGACCGAACACCATGCGTTTCAATCCGCAATTTCCATTTCTCGCGACGTTGGAACTTCCTGATGTATAAAGATTGACCAATGATCCAATTCTTCACAATCTGTATTGGCTCCCAGTTCCAACCAAAATTCTGAGTGATTGCCTCAAGTTTGAAGGAAAATATGGGGAAGACTCCCAGGCACATGTTATGACGTTCCATCTTTGGTGCTCCTCCGATTCCTGGGTCAATGATTTTGTCCATCTACGTCTTTTTCAAAGAACATTGACTGGTGTCGTTGCAAAGTGGTACATTGAACTTCCACGCAGAATTTTTCAAGATTTCAACTCCTTAACCATGGCTTCCTTATGCACTTTTAGTTACATGTTCATTATGAAACAAGAACCCACCTCCTTACATCCTTAAAGAAAGATACTGCTACACATATCTCCGATCATATTCATGAATGGAGAAGGCATCATCGTTTGATTAAATTTGATATTCCTGATCAACTGTTGACAGAATGGTTTACCAAATCATTCATCTATCAGATCGCTAAAGATATTTCTATGGGGGAATTTGTAACAGAAGAGGAAGCCATAGCTCGTGCCCAATATCTCGATTTTGTCTATTCCAAATTTGGCATGTTATATAATATTTTACCCAACACTCCGCGCTCGAGCTCTCAGTCTGCAACCTCAAAAGCCCCGGTGACACTACCAGTGGACGGCGTCATTGGTTCTGTTTCCCAGACTTCCCGGAAGTCTTCTTCTGCTTCTAAGTAGAAATCATCTTCATTCTCGGATTTTGTTCCTCGGAATCCTCTGAATCCTAGAAAGACTTCAAAGGTCAATGTCTTTCAGTGTTTTGCGGCCAATAAATCCTTTAAAGGAAAAAAGAAGGGAAAGGGTAAATCTAAATTTGATGCCCCAAAGCAAGATTCCCCCAAACCTCACACTGATGATGGAGCTAAACATAAACTAAAATATCTTTGCCTGATATGTGATGATGATCATTACACCAAGGATTGTCCTCAACAAGCCAAGGTGAGTCGATTACTGAAAGGCACTCAAGGGACTCCGGATATTCTTAAAGAGTCGTTCCCATCAGAGCAGATTAAAATGGTGGAACAACCCCAATCTTCCATATATCTTGGTTCTCAAGTATTCATGATGAATGTTGCTGCACCCGTATCTATCGCTACCAGATCTAAAAATTATTCGGAATTGTGTCAGTTTGTGGGGAAATACATCACTGATTCTCCTACTTCTTCTTCCCTAGCCACTTATGGCCCTCTTCATATTGAAAGGCCGAGTTATGATCCCGTTTTATGACCACCTTCCAAAAGTGTGATCCACAAGTCCTCATATAATCCAAACACCTGTGCCACTCAACACTACAACATTGTTGAGGATTTGGCTCAGGCACCTTCAACTATGTCCACACTAGAGGTGCTTCATAGTTGTCTATCACAACGGAAAGCATTATTATCCTCTATCAGAGGAATCGATCCATATGATTTGAGCCTTATTTCTTTTGATCTGGAAAATTTCGCTCCCCATCTCCCTCATCAACTTGCCTTGATTATCCAAGTTTGTATTAATGGAAAGAATATCCGTAAGGTAGTCATGGATGAAGGTCCATCCACATGCATTATGTTTGTCTCATGTTGGAAGGCCATTGGTTCTCTGACCCTTAACCAACCTCAAAATGATTTGGAGGCCTTCGACAGAAGGGACTCTCGTCCTCTTGGTATCCTTTCCAGCTTTCCTATCATGTTGGAAGGGAAAACGGTCAACTTTGACGTTGAAGTCATTGATGCCAAACTCAATTATAATCTTCTCCTCAATCGCAGTTGGACTCACGCTATGCTTTGCGTGCGATCCACTCTCTTTCATGTTCTCTATTTCCCGCACAAAGGAAAGATCTTCACTGTTGATCAGTTGTCCTTTTTCTCTTCCGATTCTTCAGAAGCAAACCTTTCGTATGTAGAACATACCACCACACCCTATGAGAGTGTGGGGGCATGACTTCTCAAATATTCTGCCCTTATGGGTCTATTTTCTCTTCCTCCACCGAACACTACTCATATCAATATGATCTCCATTTCTTCTGATCCTTAGATCATCCCTTCACCTAATCAGGTCAAGTCGTTTGGTGATGTGATGCCTTGAAGTCTGGTAGAAGTCAATTATTGTGAAATCATCTCGGCTTTGGCTAATCATTCTGAACATGCTACTTCTAGCATGCATTTTGACGTGTAATCCCAGTCTCCTTGGCTCGGTTCCTTGGACTCGTCTGATCCCCTGAATGAGACATTTCCATCTGAAGAAAGTATCAAGGACATTATGTCTATCAAGAAAACACCCTGGAACTATACTCATCATCGTTCGTCGTTTCTCCCGAGCCCTGGAGTAGTTCAGTAGTGTCTTCAAAATATCTCTCCCCATGTTCTGCATGAGCCACTCCTGGCACCGATGTCGGTCCATGAGGTCTTCTCTAAGGGGAACATGGGAAGTGTCACTAAGACAATTCGTATTGACATTTCTATGAAACCAGGAATTGTCGAAAACATTCACATTGGGGTGACTTGCTCTCCATATGATGTCAAGATCTATACTAGTCTCTTTCAAAAAGTTCAAGATGCTTTTGCATGTTCCTACGAGGAAATGTCTGGTATCGACCCAAGTATAGTGGTGCATGAAATACCGACTTACCATGACACAAAGCCTGTTCATCAGCAACTTCGCCCTATGCACCCTAGAAAGGCGGTTGCCATAAAGGGAGAGGTTGAAAAACTTCTTAAGGATGGATTTATTTATCCAATTCCATTGACAGATTGGGTGTCCAATATTGTCTCTGACAATAAAAAGTAGGGTACCATTCGCGTTTCTATTGATTATCGAGACATAAATCGGGCTTGCCCGAAGGATAACTATCCCAATCCATTTATTGACCAAATCATCGATGAATGCGATAGGAGTGAGATATTATCCTTTATGGATGGTTTTTCTGGCTACAACTAGATTAACATCTTGCCGACTGATCAACACAAGACTTCCTTTATCTTTCCACGGGCAACCTTTGCTTCTAAAAATCACCCTTTCGGTTTGAAGAATGTCGGTGCTACCTTTCAGCACGCAATGTCCTATGCTTTCCATGACATTAAGCACATCGTATAGCCTTACCTGGATGACCTCCCTGCTCATTCAGCTAAGTGTCGTGACCATCTTGCACACCTTTGGGATATTTTTCTACGCTACTGACACTATAATATTCGTTTTAATCCACATAAATGTGTTTTCTGTGTTGAATCTGGCAGACTCCTTGGGTTTTTCATCTCTAAATAAGGCATTCGTCTCGATCCATTGAAATTCGAGGCTATCATTAATTTACCCCCTCCCTCCTCTTAATATCAATTGCAGAGTCTGCAAGGGAAAGCTAATTTCCCACATCATTTCGTTCCCAACTATGTAGAGCTCGCTAAGGATTTTACACGATTATTGAAACAAGGGATCCCCTTTCTGTGGGATGAAATTTCTCAATGCCCCTTCGATGCTTTAAAGAACGTTTTCATTAATGCTGCTTTACTGCATCCCCCCAAATTATGAGCATGACTATTTCCTTTACTTAACAGCTTCATCTGGTACTATTGCTATGGTGCTAGTCCAGGACGACGAAGACGGTATTGAACATGTTATGTATTACCTCAGCCATAACCTTATGGATACAGAGACTCGATATTCCCATGTCGAGAAACTAGCTTTAGATGCGGTACATGGTGTTCAATGCTTTCACCATTATATTCTCTTACGCATGACTACCATGATCTCTGCCTGCAATCATATGACTTATATTTTGACCAGCTAGTTGCTGGGGGGGGGAATATTCAAAATGGATTGTCATCTTATAGGATTTTGATTTGGAATTCACTACTGCCAAAGAAAAGAAACCATCGGTTTTCACTGAATTGATATGCTCCCTTCCCTCTTCCTTCACTCCATCCACTATTGATGAGCGCATTCCAGATGACACTCTCTTCCTTATCAGCACTATCGATTCGTGGTATGGTGATATCATCATGTATCTCCAAACCCAAACCTTTAGATCTGAGTTGGAAAAGTGTGATCATTGACGTATTCGACATCATTCTCAACCATATCATATCATTGGGGATACTTTATACTGCATCGACTTCGATTCGATTCTTCATCACTGTTTGAATTTCGAAGAAGCAGAGAGAGTGCTCAACGACTGCCACTCTAGGGCATGTGGTGGTCATATGTCTGGCTATACCATAGCTCAAAAAATCCTTCATGTTGTTTCTTTATGGCCTTCTATTTTCAAATACTACATCCTTTTCGTCCGTAAATTCCATGCTTGCCAGATCTACCAGCAGAAGATGCGTGCCCCACCCGCACCCTTACACCTAGTTGTTACCGTCGTCCCATTTTCTAAATGGGGCATTGAATTCATGACATGTAACCCTCACTCGGCTGGGGGGCATGCTTATATCATCATCATTTTTGACTATTTCACTAAATGGGCTAAGGTGATGCCGACATATGCTGCTGACGGTAAAAATGTGCCTCAATTTCTCTTCAATCATGTTATCACTCGGTTCGATGTTCCTCAAGCCATTGTCACCAACCATGGCTCTCATTTTCGACATTACATGATGGCTGAGCTGACTTCTCAGTTGGGCTTGCGTCAAGATAGCTCAACTACATATTACCCTCTAGCCAATGGCCAAGTTGAAGCAGTAAATAAAGTCTTAGTTACTATGCTTCAGTTCACTATCGGGATGCACAATTCAAATTGGAATTCATGTTGTTTTCAGCTCCTTGGGCATACCAAACCTTCTCCAAGAATGCTACTGGATTCACTCCATTTCAGCTAGTATATGGCCTCGAAGCAACCTTGTCGATTGAATGTGAATTCCTTCCCGAAAATTAGTAGTTGAATTGCTTCTGAATACCTCGCCAGGGGAGGAATGTCTCTTGTATCTTGAAAGGCTTGATGAAAATCAATGCTTCGCAGCTTTGGTTACCGAATCACAGAAGAAATGGATCAAATTCCATTTTGATTAGACGGTTTCCCCACGTTCCTTCTCTTAAGGAGACTTAGTCCTTCTCTATGACCAAGCGCAGGGTAAATTGGGGGAAGGATAACTCGAACCTATGTGGCATGTGTCGCACATCGTAAAACATGTTTTGCAGAAAGGGGCCTATGAGTTGATTGACTATGAAAGAAATAATTTGGACAAGCCCCGTAACGGGCTTTATCTAAAGAAATATTATGCGTGATTTTATCGTGTAATTACTTGTGTACATTATTGTGCTTTTAATTTCTGTACATTTTGGTTTGGTGTGCATCTGTAAGTGGCTTTCTTGCTTATCTTGTTTTACTTGATTTACTGATGTCTTTGACTCCTTATGTTGTTTTCATTGATGGTGCCTACTGTAGTACCCAAAATCAATCTTCTGTGCCCTGGGTTATGTATGAACCTAATGGTGAGTTAGTAGATCTGCAAGGTATATGTTTAGGTCATACAACCAATAATATTACTGAATGCAGTGCAGTTATTGAGCTTCTGTCCAAAGCAATCTCTCTCTACATTAGAGAACTAGTTGCTAACCTCGATTCACAACTTGTTGTCCTACAACTCAATTGGAAATATTCTGTCAGACACCCTCAAATTTTGAGAATGTATCTGCGTGTTCGTCTTTTGGAGAGAACTTTTGATTACATTACATATCATCACATTCCATGACACATGAATACATTAACAAATGCATTGCCTAATTATGTTCTAGATATACATTTGTGAAATTTATAATCATTACAACATGCATGGAACAGGAAAATGACACAAACACACACACACACACACACACACACACATATCGACTTGGTTTGCAAATAGTGTTCAAAGTACATCATAACCCCAAAAAAATAAAATATGTTCTGGTACATAGCGAGACTCACAAGTCTCGGCAAAAATATAGTTGTAGAAAGAAAAATTAAACTAATCAGCATGATGATCATGATAGCAGGCTAATTCTTGAATAACTCAAGTCAACAGTCCATGAATGCGATCATATACTCTGATAGTATGCCACTAGTACTGATGGGGAATGTCTCCCATTCAAGCATACTCTTGAATCCCAATAGTCAGAGCATCCAGGTTCCAAGCAATCCCTTCTTCTGCATCCACTCCTTCCACATATGGAGTAGCCTCTAAGTCTCTCACCACCGTTCTGGCGATCGGTGACATTCCTTTTTGCCTCTGCAGTTCGACATCTGCGACACATAAAGTTTCAATATCAACATATATATATATATATATATATATAACATAAAGCATGCAAAAGACAACAAGAACATTTTTTTACCTTTGTCATCCCATTGTTCACCCGCTGGAAGTGGTAAATCAAGATCACCCCATAAATCCGTCCCAGAGTGTGGTCAATCCTCCACTACAATCAGTTGACACCTCAGCTATGTAAAGAAGGCAGGTTTGAATGACATCTGATGTCTGCTTCCTCCACAAGGCATCAACTTTTCGCACATCGTTAGTCGTGGCTCCTGTGGTAATAGTGTTGCTACCTCTGCCCCCTGGTATTGGAACAGTGGTATCCATTCCAGGAAGATTTCCGTCAAGATGGATCCATAGCCTAATTGCTTCAATTTACTGTTTTTCAACTTTGTGAGCTGCTTTTTCATATTTTCCACCACACCCTCTGACCAGTTAAAAATGGTGGGTACCATACAATCCACCGCAGTCTATAGTTGAGCCTTGGTGACCTCATTTGATGCTTGCACCCCAGCCACACGTGTAATGGTATATAACACTACTTTGAGCAGTAGATTGGCCATAGTGCTTATTGCTATATTTCCACCAGAAGATCTTGTTGCCTTGGAGCATGCTCTCCCAATGAGCATGTCCATGATTTCTCCCATTATTCGGGCTCGAGTCAAACGTGCTCTTGCCCCTTTACATGAGAAGCTAGTAATGAAGTAGATGTTAGCCACTTCAATTGGAAGTTCCTGATCACCCAGAATAAACCTCTCCCGATCTGTATCCCAGATGCTGATCAAGTATTGTAATAGATCCGGTTGGGATCTTATGTTGGAAGTCATGAACAAATTGAGGAGCCCACAGTTCCTCAATGCAACAATACAATCTTTGTCCTCCATGGCTGCTCTATCAACATTGTTGTGATCTCTCTCTTTCCATTCGATCACCATGATTGATTGCTCTTCCTCCCTGCAAACGACGTTCACATGATTTAGTATTAGCATTCATGCTAAGGAATTTGGCTTTAAATGGTTTTTTCAAGAGTATTTTTCCGCATTTTTGCGCTCTGCGGGCGACACGACTGTTTTAAAAATAGTGCTGTTGATCGGTGCCCTGCCTGTTTTAAAAACAACAGTATGAAGCGATCTCGAAATGGGATCCCCGCGCTGATCTACCACAACCATTGGTTAAAAATCCTCCTCATAAAATTTAAAACATTCCATGAAAAATAATAAAACAAGTATTGAAATGTAGGGAGGGAGTGCACCTCTTACCTGGCAGTGGAAATTTGTTGATTGGCCTCTCGGATCTCACACGATATGCTCCTGAAGAATTAAGGTAAAAGAGGGTAAAAAACTTCTTCTCAAGAGTGTGAAAGTGAAAAGTGAATTTTTTTTCACTTTCTCTATTTTTTATAAGTGCTCAAAGTCACTTTAGGGTTTTTTATCATATTTAAATAATATTTTAATGTTTTTACCTCGAAAATAGATTATGGGTTTGTTCTTGTGCAGTGACAGGGTTAATTTCTTCACAGATGACATATTTATGAGTTCCAATTTATTACTTTTTCAGACTCGATAAAAATAAATGAAAAGTAACCCCATGGAGTCATCTTTCAGCTCTTTTCTGACTCTCTAAATGTGAAAAGATCACCGAGTTCTTGTCGTTTTGAGCTCGTTAAAGTTCATGAAACATCATTTACCCAGTATACATTTACCCCTTTTTCAGGTTGGGATAAATTATTTATGAAAATAGAATACCTTATCCAATCATGACTAAGAGGTTCTCTCAGACTTTGTTTTCTACCTTTCTGAGTATGAGGGACTATTTACGAAAAGGGCCATCTAGAGTTTTCTTTTTGAATTTTTTCAAACTCTCTAAACATGAAAAGGCATCGAGTTCCACCTTTGTCGGGCTCATTAAAATTTAATGACATTGGATACATCATCATGAAGACACTGAATTCTTCCTTCCAGTGGCTTGTAAAATGCACTAGGATGGATTTGTCTAAAGGAAAAACTTATATAAAAAGAATATTTTATCCCCTTCAAGCTCGTATAAAAAAATTATTGGGGTACTCGCCAGAAATGGTGGGGGAAAATATAAACTATTAATCAGTTGTGTTAGAAGTATGTGGCTCTTGAACATGACACATCCTCTATTTTGTGTCGAGCTGGGGATATCCTACATTCGTCACTTTTCCTCCATGGGTTTGGGAAATCTATTTTTCCTCTCATGCCATTACCATTTTTCGTCAACATGACCTATGATTCCATTTGAGTCAAATACTGCCAAACTCTAGAATTGTGTCACCGACATGTTCAAGAGAAGTTCCTTCTACGTATTATTTGTTGCTTGATTCTCTGATCACTTTAATTATTGTCTTATTTCCTTCATCTCGTGTCGATGATGTGGGATGGATTATGGCCATACTTTGACAGATCACTTCCTATCGACTTCAGCTCATTATCCGAGAAATTTATCCAGAGATCCCTTTTTCAGTACCTTAAAACCTGCATGCCCTAATGGTAGGTTGTTCACATCTGACGATAGGCTTACATCATTGGCCTTTGATCAGATGATTTCACGAGTGTTCGATGTTAACTCCTTATTCACATCTCGTGGATTGTATTTCTAGTTCCTTGAGGGTCATTGTCATTATTGGTGGTTTCTCTCGCGCAAGTTAAAAATTTACATCATTGACTGGTAATCAAGTGATTCTCTTGCATGTTCGACATCAACTGATTTATTCACATGCCTCAATTTGTACTTGATCAGGTCATGATGGAGTGCAAGACCCTAGGCTTTGTCTGATAAATCCTAAGCTGCAAGGCGATATATATTATTCATGATTGGACACATGAATCTTTCTTTTGGATGGCTACGACCATACCTTGAATCTATATTTGTGATCCTCTTTAGTTGGATGGTCGCGACCATACCTCAGATCCTGTTTCATGATCTCTTTTATGGATTGATGCGTCCATACCTCATATAATTTGATTATCTTATATATTTTAGTTATTTATATATCTACTTGTTTACGCAGGTTTTTCAATGACAGTGTCTTGGTCTTGGCATGTATTCGTAAAGAATTTCACCCCTCACTCTCATTCGGCCATCATGCTTTAGGGAGCATCTCTTACACAAAAATTTTTCATTGTCCCTGTACTCCCCATTCCTGATCTTGGAGACCCTTAATAGTGAACCCTGTGTCTATTTTCCATCATGAAAATGTGCCATCATATCCCTTCCAGAATAATGAGTAAACTCTCTATTGACCATTCCTGGAGCAGCTCCTTAAAAACATGGTTATCTGGAGTGGCACGCCCTCTGTGGGTATTTATGACGTTGATGGATATTTTTTGGTCTAGGGCAGTGGTGATCAGTGCTATAATTAGGATCATACCCACACTGATCCTCTTCTTGATTTTTTTTGAAATGGAAGTGAAGCTTCGAGATCTAGAGGCTTTGTGGCGGAGAGGTAGTTGTTTGTTCTTGAGGATAGATTCGAGCTTCTCCCTATGGGCTTCTTGTTCCTACAAAATTGGAACCACCCAAAGGGATAACCCATTTCCCCACCTTAAGTGGATCCATGTTCCCTCTTCCCTTGCTATAAAATGGACATCCTCCCATAAATCTTCTAGTTAGAAGAGAGATAGAAGAACAACAGAGAGATATTTGATGCTATAGGTATCGAGAGAGAGTTGAGACCTTTTTCCCTTCACATAAAGTTGAAATGAGTGCTTTAGAGACGTGCCTTGATCCCTTCCCATTGAAGGAGAGTTGTGACATCAAGGCGCAGGTTGTAACTCCCCCTCTCTATTTTAATATAATACGATTGATTCATGTTTTCCATTCTTGTATTTAATGTATGATTGGATTCTTAGTTCTCCTTGATCAAATAAGTAGATTGTTTATGTAAGATATATGTTATGCTTTCACGTTTGATGTTTTTTGTTCCCTTGTGCAAATAACCAAGCACAAGTGATGGCGAGGGCCTGACTACGGGACGTGAAGGATCAACTGATTCAAGCGAGGAACAACATCAGATCGAGGTAGGTGATCTATTCACGATATGCATCCATTTGCAGTCTAGAAAATTAGGCTTCTAATTGTTCCCTATTGTTACTAGACCCATCCTAGGACTAGAGGGATCGTCTTTTTCCTCAGAGAGGATTTTCCTACGTAACAACTTCCTAAATTCTTCTTTAAATAGGTCATGTTGGAATTTATTCTATAAATTTTCTTATGGGAGATTCCAAAAGTTGATAATTCAACCATAGTGAGTGGAAATCGTGTTGATTCTTTGGTCCAATCTTTATATCTTGGGTCATGAAAGTTTAGTAATTATGATCAAAGGAAATTGGGGTTCCTAAATTCATATTTAAACAGGTCATGTTGGAATTTCTACTATAAATTTTCTTTTGGGAGGTTCAAAAATCTAAAACTTAGACCATAGTGAGGGGAAATCTCATTGCTCATTTGTTCCAACTTTCATATCTTAGGTTATGATTTTTTAGGATATATGATATGAGGAAGTATATATTTCTATATGCTCCTAAAATCATGCATCAAATAGTTTGTGTTGGTAATTATGTTATAAATTTCCTTCTTGGAGGTTCCATAAGCTGAAACTTGGATCATAGTGTGGGGAAATCCTTTTAATCACCTAGTCCATGTTTCATATATGTGGTTGTTATGCAACCAACTCACAAAATAAAATAAAAGATAGATCAACGACTTAGAAATCAACCTCTTTGAGGGGGAAACCTCCTTTACATTACATAAATGAACAATTATTGGATGGGTCAAATGATAAAAACCTAATTTATATATATAGGAGTCTAAGGGGTCCCAATGTAATTAAAGCCTACATAACAATAATAATGTATGGGAACAACAATAACAATAAGGGGGCTACACGAACAATAATAATCATACACTAGTATTATAGGGACCTAACATGCCCCTCTCCTTTAAAAAAGTGTTGTCCTCAACGCTTGAGTAGTTGTAGATTCTTTGGTATAAAAATCTCATCCTCCCATGTGGAATCGTCAATGGGTAAGTTCTTCTACTTGATGAGATACTCTGAAATTGATCGATTTCATAGTTGTCAAGCTCCCTTTTTTGTGACTACTTCAGGTTCCAATATGATGCTTCCTTGCTCATCATGTTCTAGAAATATTGTTTGAACTAGGAGTTTGTCACTGTTGAACTCATCCATGGTAAATACACACAAATAGAAAAGAATATAAAACAATGGAAAAGATAAGCATGAGTTGCATTATTATTCAAAAATATGCATATATATAATACATTGGAGTGACCCTTGGTTTCACATTCCAAGTGGTCTCTTGGACTCCTTTTGTCCATTCGCCTTTTAGACCTACCCATAGAGGATTAGGTGTCCAACATTGCCCCCTTAATCCGAAGGGGTATGTGTGAGTCCAAGAAGAGAGTTTTAATACAAAATGGAAAAGTATGCATGGAATCACTAGGTTGAATGAGCTCTCTGAAATGTTGGTATAAAGAGGTGGTTTAAGGATGACCACCAATGCTGAAATGCTTAGTGTAGTTCCTGGAACTCTTTCGAATATGGAAATAAGCTAAGGTCTTCTGCTAGAGGAAATGCTCCTCATATTTTGAAGAGGGAGACCTTCAAGCTAGAAGAAGGGAGGTCTACAACCTGCAATGGTTTAAGGATGACCACCAACTCTGGAATGATTGATGCATTTCTTGGAACTCTACCAAATCTGGCAAGAAGCTAAAGTCTTTTGCCAGAGGAAGTCTCCCTAATTATTTGAAGAGGAAGAATATCAAACTCGCATATATGGTTTAAGGATGACCACCAACCAAATTCATGCTCATGGGCATCCATGTCTCTAGCTACAACTCTGAATTTGGAATGATAGGTTGTGGCTCAGGCTCGCTTGAATTGTTGTGTCTCTGGAAACAACTCTGAATCTAGAATGAAAATTTGTGGCTCAAGCTCACTTGAATTGTTGTGTCTCTAGCTACAACTATGAATCTAGAATGACAGGTTGTGGCTCAGCCTCGCTTGAACTGTTGTGTCGTTGGCTACAACTCTGAATCTGGAAATACATTTTGTGGCTCAGGCTCGCTTGAACTACCGCATCTCTGGCTACAAATCTAAATATGGAATGACAGGTTATTGCTTAGGCTCACTTGATGTGGCTTTGAAGCTTGTAGATGCATCATTTACCCCCCATCAGGTACAAGGTGAGATGATGTTGAAAAATCAATTGCAAGACCTTTTAATATTCTAGAATAAATGATGTCATATGATGAAACATATTCTTGGCTATTGATGCCCATTGCTAAGAAGCAATCCATCCAAGATGAATCTTTGTTCTTGCAGGAGGCTTGTTTTTGAAGAATTTATGTGAAGAATGGGTGTGTTGACCACAGTTCTTGCATGGGTGAAGATCGAAATATTAATATTTCATGTGGCCAACTCGAAAACAGTGTTGTCATTTTTCAATCTGTTTTTGTTGTTGTGGAAGAGGAGTAGAATCTAGAACAACTGTAGGTGATCTATCATGAAGAAATCCAGCACTTTGAAATTTGATGGGCTTCGAGTAGTCCAGAATATGAAATGAAAACTCCTTGTCATATCCAAGACCATTTTTTTTCTTGTTATTGAGAAGCTCTACCCAAGTTCTGATGATGGTCTTGGGAGGTGAGGCGCGAGCTTCTGAATCTGCATACAAATATGCTCTTGTACTGGGCTCAGTGATCTGATAAATATCTTGTTGCTGATGGGAGTTTGTCTCCATGTTCTGAAAAAAAACAAGTTTAGAAAGACAACTCTTTTGTTGTAACTCCTCTTGTTGTAGCTCTGACTTGAGCTGCAAAAATTCAATCTTGTTGAGTGTATCATGTAAACAAGTTCTAATATCAGATAGAAAATTCTTGCTTATTTTCACTGTATCATAATCAGTGGAATGTATTATAGTTTTAAGGAACTCTAATACCTCAGTAATTTTCGTCATTTTCTCTATCAAATAAGACTTCTCTCTAAACAAAATTTTCCCACAACAAGCTTAATATAGAAGGGAAGTGCTCTAGTATAGTTTTTGTTTTTAAACTTTTCAATAACATGTGCTGCTCACCAAATCCAACAACATTGCACCAAAGCTCATATGTTGTGCCACTCATGCACTAAAAACTTTAATACATGCAAAATGGGAATGTCCCAATTTAAAACCAGCTAAAACAGACACTATCAGTAACTCTTTACCAATCCCTCTTTCTTTTCTTTTATCTTTTTTATTTTTTATTTTTATTTTTATGATTATATTCCATCATATATTAAATTCCTCTTTAATATATATCATATGCCAAAAAAATATTTCGAATGCATGATTTGGAATAAAAATATCCAACCAAAAATTTTTCAATGGATCAACACATATGCATTCACCATTCATGCCATTGATCATTAAACTTCAACGTATTGTGATATTAATGTATCAGCCATTAAAAAATGTGACTTACCAAACACTAAAAACACTTGAACTTGGTCTTCAATGCACCATTTGTAGGTATATTAAAATAAAACCACCACAATTCTCAACTCCACTATACCAATGCTCATTTCAGTCATTCTGGTCATTGATAACCTACCGACAAAACAAAACTGACGCACCATGTTACACTGCACCAGATATAATTCAATGTTTCATTGCGCTTAGTTGCTGTGTGGAGGCACCCTCTTTATTGAAGCACTTGGAATATTACCACAGATGAAAGAAGCTCCAGGAATATACATAGTTGCTGGTGGTGCCCTCCAAAGTGGACATAGGGCAGAGGATGTGAGGCGGGAGGGAGATAAACAGGAAATATGGGGAGTAGTATAGGCTGTGGGGAGCGGGATGCTAGCGGGGAGAGTAGTAGAGGTGAGGGTGAGCGGTGAGGGTAGCAAAGGTGAGGGGGAATTGCAGGAGTGGGAGGTGGAGGGGGAGTAAGAGGGTACAGTGGGAGGGAGCACGTGGGAGTGGGAGGTGGAGGGGTTGTGTGGAGGGAGGCCGCCACGTGGAGGGAGGAGGGAGCGGAGGAGGCGTGGAGGTAGGGGTGAGCAAGGGAGGGGGGAGAAGAGGAGGTGTGGAGGGAGAGGTGAGCAGAGTAGCGGTGTGGAGAGTGCAAGAGTGAGGGAGCAGTGTGGAGAGTGTAGGAGCGAGGTGTGTGAGGGAGGAGACAAGTGTGTGTGGGAGTTGAGAAGGCAGGAGGGAGGAGGGGACAACATGCAAATGTGGAGAGCGTGCGGAGGGAGGACGTGGGTGCACTCAGTCTCTAGCTCTCGTAGTGCCGATTCCACTTTTCTCTCCCTCGGCTCTGGTTACTATTGAGGGAGGGGCTAGTACAACCCACTGCCCATCGTGACCATTTTCTTCTTTAGATTTATGTCACATTAGGAAATAAGGATTATCGAACTAGTGAGCGGACAACTGGTTTTTCTACTACTTCAAACTTGAAGATAAAGAAAACAATACCTGGAATTGCAAGGTATGAAACCATAGTAGAACAACAGGAGCATTTTTGAATTATTTTTCAGAATTGTACATGCCAACGCTATTCAAGGATAGGCTAGGGAGGTGTGACAAAAAATTAGACATAAAGGCCACACAATCAGGCTGATCATGTGAGATGTAGTAGATCAAATATCTCTATTACCATATTGAACTCATCCATGGTAAACACAGACAAATAGGAAATAATATACATCAATGGAAAATCATGAGTTGCATTATTATTCACAAAGATGCATATATATAATACATTGGAGTGACCCTTGGTTTCGCATTCCAAGTGGTCTCTTGGACTCCTTTTGTCCATTATCCTTCTACACCTACCCATAGATGATTAGGTGTCCAACAGTCACCTATAACCATCTTTAAGCATGAAACATGGAAAATTGGGTGCACTCGGGAGGATGCCAGAAGCTCGAATTTGTATGCCATGGAATTATTTTTTTTCAACACCTTGTAAGGACATTAGTACTTTGGTGATAATTTATTATCCTTGTTATATTTCCTAATGGAAATTTGTTTGTATCATTGTAGTCGTAAAAATACCAGTCACCTACATCAAAACTTCTTTCGTTGCAACGTTGACTTTCCTATTGTTTCATTTGATTCTGCACCAAAGTTAGGTTATCCTTTAGGAGTTGGAGAACTTATTGTTGATGTCAATGTGATATTCCACTGCTTGAACCTTAAAATTTTATCTTAAATATGATGTGATGGATGGTGGATGATGTCCATAAAGTGCCATAAATGGGGTCATTTTTTCCGCAGTGTGGAAGGAAGTGTTATACCACCATTTAGCTAGAGGTAACCAATTGACCCACTGTGTTTGTTTACCAGATACAACGCAACGAAGATATCCTTCTAAACATTTGTTCAAAATATCATTTTTCCCATAAAATTGAGTATGATAAGATGAGCTATGAGCTAGTTGAGTACCTAGATAATTCCGTCCCAAAATTTCCAGTGAAAATGTGATCTCTGTCGCTTCCAATAATCTTTGGGTTTCCATGTAGCTTTTGAATTGTTTCCATAAATGAAGTAGAAACTATACTAGCTTTAAATGGATGATATAATGCACAAAAGTGTGCATACTTGGTAAGTCTATCAACTACCACCATGATGAAACTCTTTCCTTCGGACTTGGGTAAACCTATGATAAAATCCATTGAAAGCTCCTCCCGACATTGACTTGGAATGGATAAAGGTTGTAGCAGTCTCAGGGTCTTAATTGTCTCAACTTTATTTTGTTGGCAGAACAAACATTCCACAACAAACTTTTGAATATCATACTTAGGGCCATCCAAAAGAAAATATTTCTTGACACTGTGGTAATTTTTAAAAAATCTTGAGTGTCCTCCTAACGGAGAGGTGTGCAATCCCAAAATAATATTTTGTTTTAGTTGGGAATTCTTACAAAGATATAAGTGACCTTTGTACCATAATGAATCATTTTTCCAGGTAAATGTATCAGATGTATTGGGATATTGTTGCAAATTTTGAATGAGTTTCTATAATTCTTCGTCATTCTCCCACTCCTCCCTTTCTTCGTTTATCCAATATAGTTGGATAATAGAAATTGCACAAAGCTATGCTTCCACGTCCTCATCCTTTCTTGAGAGAGAATCTGGAACAAGATTTTGCTTCCTTTTTTTGTAGATGATTTCAAAGTCATATCCCAACATATTTGTGACCCATTTTTGTTGCTCTTATGAAGATGGTCTTTGTTCCAAAAAGTATTGAACAATATCATGATCCGCTTTTACCTTAAAGTGCCTTCCCATTAGGCAACGTTGTGATATCTTTAATGTGTGTAGTATTGCCAACATTTCCTTCTCATAAATAGATTTATGTAAATAATTTCCTTTCATTGGATAAATTTCAAAAGAAATGGATCTTCCTTCTTGCATTAAAACCACACCAATTTCATTTCCAAAGGCATCAGATTCCATAATAAAGGTTTTTGTGAAGTCTGGCATAGCTAAGACCAATGCTTGCACATTTCCTCTTTAAGATGTTCAAAGGCCTTAGTTTCTTCTGGAGTCCAAGAAAATGATTTTTTATTCAATAAATTGTTATAGGTGTTTTAACCCAAGAAATCCTCGTAAATGCTTTAGGGTTGTGTAGATTTTCCATTCCTTAATGGCTTTAATTTTTTTAGGGTCTACCTTAACACCATCATGAGATACAATATGACCCAGATATTCCACCTCTTGTACTCCAAAGAAGCATTTGGAGGTTTTTGCATACAATTTTTTCTCCTCCAATAGTTTAAGCACCCTGTCAACATGTTGAACATGATCCTTCCAAGACTTGTTGTAGATTAGTATATCATCAAAAAATACTAACCTAAGGAAGGGTTTGAAAATGGAATTGATCAATCCTTGAAATGCAGAAGGTTCATTGGTAAGTACAAAATGCATGACTAAAAATTCATAATGACCCTCGTGAGTTCTAAATGTTGCTTTCAGAATGTGTTCGGTCTTAATTCTAATCTGATGATAACTTGAATGGGGATCTAACTTGGTGAAGTAAATTTCTCCATTTAATTTATCCAATAATTCATCAATCATAAAGGAATGGGAAATTTATCTTTAATAGTGAGCTTGTTGAGATCCCTATAATTTGGAAACATGCACCACGATCTATCCTTCTTATGCACAAAAACTATTGGAGAAGAGAAATAACTTTGACTAGGTTGAATTATACCAACCTCTAGCACTTATGCAATCACTCATTCAATTTCTCTCTTTTGAGCATAGGGATATCTGTAAGGTCTGATGTTTGGAGGAACACTTCCTAGAATCAAATGAATAACACGATCATGATCACAAATAGGTGAGAGGCCTTTGGGAGTCTCAAACACCTTGGAATTATTGTCCAAGACTTTTTTGGAGTTCTGGAGAAATAGAGGATTTTGATGTTTGAACTTGTAGTGAGCATAATTGTGCAATTATGCCTCGTTGTTATTTCTTCAAAAGTTTTTTCATGACATTAGAGTTGATTGTCCTTCCCATTTTCCCTGTGATACCCCGTAATATAACCTCCTTTCCTTCCCAAAAAAAATTCAAGAAACTTTCTTGAAAATTAAAAGCTATAGTCCCCTAATATTGTAACCATTGGACTATTACAACATCAACACCACCCATTGGAATAGAAAGCATTGGACTATTCAATACATATTCTCCCATGGTTAGCTTGATATTATGGCACTTTTCAGAGAAGTTTATAGTTCCTCCATTTGCAACCATCACTTGACATTCTGGTGCTCGATATATGAAGCAATTCAATTCCCTGGCTATCTTAAAATGAATAAAATTATCTGTACTACTTGAATCAATCAGCGCTATTACCTTTTTTTTCTTGGTATATCCTTCTATCATGACAGGTTGAGGATTGGTAATTCCTTCCAATTCATTACAAGATATGGTTGGATTCATTTCTTCCTTCTCCGGGGTTGGTTCCTGGTGTATATCCTCCTTTTTTGATGTTTCTTTTTCCTTTTCTTCCTCCTCTTCACAATATATGTAAATAATTCTTCTTGGTGCACTTATGACCTTTAGTGTATTTTCTATCACAACTATAACAAAGAAATTTTTCTATTTTTTCCTCTAATTATTGTGGTGCCAACCTTGCAGGTTGTGGATTTCTAGGAGTAGCAACATTTCCATTTTTATAGTTGTGATTGGTAGACTTATTTGTTGCCATAATTTTTCTTTCAACTTTTCTTGCCACCCTGAATGCCTTCTCCAATGAATCACATTCCCAAAGGTGAACCTCATGTTGGATTTTATCCTTTAAAGTCCCTATGACTACATAAATCCTATGCTGCTCTTGAATATTTTCTACCCTGATATTCAATTTTTGGAAGTCCTCAATGTGCTCTGCCATTGAACCCTTTTTTTCTTAGATTTATCAATTGGCTAAAGAATATGTTGCTATTTGTATCCTCATAATATGATATCATTTCCTCCATAAAAATTAACCAAGTGAAAAATAGTTTACGAGAAAAAAGTCATCGATACCATATAAACTAATTGGGTTCTAAATATAAAGTTGCAATGTGTACCTTTTGTGTGTTTTTCACATTATGGAGATCAAAATAGTGTTCCATCTATAGTATCCATGTTACTGGATCCTTGCCATAAAACTACCTCATATCGATATTTTGAATGAGGTGGGTCTTAAATCCAACATTAGATTCTATGAAATCATGATTAACATTTCTTTTTTTCTCACGATGATTTTCTTCTACTACCCTTTTGCCATTAGGAAAAATTTCTTGTAGCAACTTTGTCAAACCTTCCTTCAAATCTTCCATGTATGATTTTAGACCATTCTTCATGTCTTCCATGTTTCCTTTCATTTTTTCTTCTATACCATTGATCTTAGCTTCCGTTCCATCCATGCCTTTATTAAAACCATCCATATTAGCTTCCATTTCGTTTGTGGTTACGTTTTGTGAAAATGAAATTTGTTGCACCCGGTCTCATAATTTTGATATATCATTTTTCACTTATTCCTCTTCATGCATCGTAGTATATATTTATGAGGGCTTAATGGGTGTGGAACTCTTTTTGTGCCCTTGGAATAACTTCAAATAGATTTTTTAAATAAAATTTATGCAATTTAAAAACAAAAAAGACACCGTTTTCTTGCTTTTGAGGAGCTCGATATTGAAACTAATGTATCTCTTTGATTTCGTATCCCCAAGATTTAATTTTAGTGATGTAGTATCCATTTCAGTCTTCTTTCTAATGCCATGGGTCAGACCTAATTTAGATTCTTCAAGACATAGGTATGCCTGATCTCCCACAATGACCTAATTATGGACTGGTTAAGTAGAGAAAAATTTTATGACATGCCATGTGTCACTATTTTTACCTTCGGCTCTGAAATCGATACACAAGAAATAACAATACTTTCACTTTCGGCAACGTTTTACATAATTCCAATCTGATGCCTAAAATGAAAATTATGACGATTTTTCCTAGGTCACCTATTTGAGATGAAATTATGGAGCCTGTAAAAACCCTAACTTCCAAATATCATATCTTTGAAAATTTTGCGAACCAAGGTCTGAACTTTTTACACGAAAATCATCAAGATTTTGGATTCACGTGGTAAAAAGTTCAACTTCTGAAGCCTTGCAGGAAAAAAGTTATAGAGAAAATTCCAAGATGTCCTGTTTGAAGAAGCGAAACCCTAGAATCCAAAGCTCTCAAACCAAATGTTATGCAACAATATCACAAAATAGAAGAAAATATAGATCAACAACTTAGAAATCAGCCTCTTTGAGGGGGAAACCTCCTTTAAATTACATAAATGAACAATTCTTAGATGGTTCAAATGAAAAAAATCTACTTTCTATATATAGGAGTCTAATGAGTCCCAATATAATCAGAGCCTACATAACATTAATAATGTAAGGGAACAACAATAAAAATAGTGGGATTCTATGGGGAATAATGATAACACTATGGGGACTACATGGGCACAATGTAATAACAATAAGGGGGATACACTAACAATAAAAATAAGGGGATAAACTAGTATTATAGGGACCTAATGGTGGTTGTGATATTTTAGGAGATATGATCAAAGGAAGTCAAGATTCCTAGTTGCTCCTAATATCATGCATCAAATAGGCTATGTTGGAATTTCTAATAAATTTTCATCTGGGAGTTTTCAGATGTTAAAAATTGGATGATAGTGAATATAACTCCCACTAATCATTTGGTTCAATCTTCAAAACTTGGAATAAAGTGAAATACTATAATTTAGGAGATATTCCCTTAGGAAGTTGCTATATTATTTTGCATGCAAAGTGTTTGAAGAAAAACCTAAATGGTTTAATGATTCATTATATACAATTTTTTTAATGAAATGTCCCAAAGAAAATGTTTTTTTGTAGATGGGTATAGTATTTTTGTATGATAGCATTGTTGTATGATAGTAGTATTATAGTTAATATATGTCTGTTTTCATGCAAATCATTTGAAGAAAAGTGTTAAAGGTGTTGTATTACAATTTCCATACAAGCTAATTGATAAAATAACTCAAATCCAAAAACCAAAAGTTGCATCATTGAGTGGTATATTTCAATTAGTATGTTACAAGTGGAATCATAGCAATATTTTCTAATTGATTTCGTAAAAAATGTTTGAAAAAGAATTCTACAAGAAAAAGACTACTTAATTGGTTGTATTCAAAGTATTTGAAGAAAGGTTTACATGTAAAGTGTTTGAAAAAATGTATGAGAGATGAAAATCAAGTTTTTGCAATATGGTTAGGATAAATTTAGTAGAGATATGTCAAAAAGTGGTATAAGAGCTTATTTTCAAGATAGTAAAAAGAAAAATTAAATTTTGGGTACCCCGTAACCTCTGTAAGTCATATAAGGAACTAGGTATATGAAAACCCTAAATTGGTTATGCATTGCATATTATTTGGTATCATTAATATATTTAATTTGTATATTTATATGTGTTTCTAATTATTGTATTATTTCCATGCATTTAATTTGTTTCTCATTCCCTATTGCGTTCTCTTTAATTTCTATGGGATAAAACAATTATCTGAATGTCCAGATTTACTTATTTATCAAATGAATTGCATACATATTTTTGCAAGAATGTACTTTTTTGTGTCCAGAGTGGAAGATTTTAACGTGTGCCAACTAATTGCAATTCTAATAGATATCAAGAAATTTTAAATATTCTTGACTCACTCTACATTTAATAATATGTTCTATTTTATTTCTTATGAATGCAATAAACATATCCATGGACCAATTGGCACAAAATTAATGTTTTATCCAATAGCACGAGTGTTTTATAATAGGAAGTATTAAACCCATTCATGATATATAATACCTTCCATAAATATTAAATGAATACTAATTATATATGTGAAAAAGAAACCATAAGTTTATTAAGTATTCATTAGTGAATAGATGTCGGTATTGAAGTGTGAATTAACTCCTTTTGATTTCAAATTTGGAAGTAGCTTCAATAATGATATTATTGATGAACCAATTCTATACATATAGTTCCCGCATCTTGTAATATCATGCCATTGAATTGAAAATTAAAATGTAACATAACTTATGCGTACAAATTTCCTAACATTTTTAGTAACGTCGATGAGGAGGTGCTAAAGGGATTAGAGCATTGGTAGTTTGGTTCTTTAGTTCTTTAATTTTTTCCTTTTCGTTTTGTGCCAACATTTACAACTTGAATGGGGAGAAACAGTAAGAAAAGGTGTAAGAACATGCAAATTCACTTTAATGAGTTTCTCCAAGGCCTCATTATGTTGGAACAATTTATTTCCTTGATTCAAGTGTGTTCTCTTTTCGCTAAAAAAGAGAGTTATGATTCATCAAAAGGAAAACCTAAATTATTTCAAAAGATAGCTTGGTGATATCAAGGTCTAAGTAGTATAAGGGGTTCAAATACAAGGCCATTGTCAAGATTGATTAAATTTTCTTTGAGTGTGGTGTATTTTACTTGAGCATGTTAATTTCCTTTATCTCTTTAGTATTAGGGGTAGAATTATTAAAGGATAGGAAATGAAGTATCATTTCTTAAGTGTTGTAAGAACATTCATTAATCCATTTGCAAGAAAGAACTCTAGACTAGCAAGAAAATTTAAAGATGCTTAATAATTTCTTGAGTAAAGGAGGGTATATCACCATAAGGATTTTTTCAAATACTTGTTCAAAGAAATAGAAGAGGAAATAATCCATAAGAAGCTTAAGTGAAAACAAGATCAATAAGATTTTATAAATCATGCAAATGATATCAAAGAACCATGGACTATTGGAAATACTGGGGGGGGGGGGGGGTGAATTGGTATTTCAGTAATAACTTAATTTATACTAAATTTAACCATTATTTCATTCATCAATATATCATGAAAGAAACAACATGAATACCATTAAAATCACACACATGGGACACATATATTTTGAGGTGAACACCCTTCTAGGAAAAAAACCATTTAACGCTTTCAATGTATGTCTTAAAGAATTACATCAATAGGAAGCTCCAACTTCCAAGATTCTCTAACAATAAATGGAAGAAGTCCCTAACTCCATGGTTTTATCATCGCAAACTGAAAGGAGTCTCCAACACCCAAGTTTTATTAGCTATAAGCTAAAAGGATGCTCCAACAACCCTACAAGCGCCAACTTGCCTTAGCACCACCCTACCACCCATAAGTGTTCTCATCCTCCAACCCAAAGGAGACTTCAATATCTACCTTGCAC
This sequence comes from Pinus albicaulis, assembly GCA_034641835.2. Lineage (NCBI taxonomy): Eukaryota > Viridiplantae > Streptophyta > Pinopsida > Pinales > Pinaceae > Pinus > Pinus albicaulis. Next base: position 1,001,877,862 of record CM076583.1, on the reverse strand, counting down.
CACTCTTCCACCCTAATTATTGAAGATAGAAACAAAATTTGGGCTCCCATAAAAGGGACAATGCCCCACTTACAAGGATATACAAATAAATTTTATTGTTGTCTTTTTTGATATATAGCCATACCACAATTTGAATGCAATAATGTTTAGTCAATAAACTTCTCACAACCTTTGGGGCATCTTGTTGCATAGTATAATTCAATTCGCAAAGTAAAATTGTTAAACAAACACAAGAATCTACTCATACCTCAATTATTTTAAGATATTATACCAAAAAGGAAGATGAACATCAAGCAGCCACTAATTTTCTTTTTACTCCCACTATTGGCTCAAAATTTCCCTCTAATCAACCATTCAATTTGTGAACAAATCATACCTTGAAATTTAAATCAAATTAGGCTTTACATAGTGCTTAACACTCGTTTTGTATACTGCCAACCTTGGCTCTAGATCATCCCTTTAAACAATCCTTGAAAAACCCTTAAAATTTTCCTAAATTGTCCTTTTTACAATCCAAGAAACAAGGCTTGAAAAAACCCCTAGTCTGTGGCTAACTCATTCCTACTCGGCCTCTTACTATAGCAACATTTGGCACCCTTCTTTGGCTAACACTTGGCCTAAAATGTTGCGTCTTAAGGTGGCCTTTTCTCATGATCTAGAATAGGCTCTGTTGACGGGAAAATCTGTCCGGCCAACAGCAGGGGATCTCCCCGGTAAAAGGTCCCAATTAGACCTTGAACCGTTTGGAATAGGGATCCCGTCCGGGGTGTGGGTCCGGCTACCACTGATTTCTCCTTTGCTTTGGGTCTCGCTTAAACTCTATAAAACAGTGGGTACACACCTAATCAACTGATACAAGACATATGTTTGATGCATTAAATGTACATGCAACACTATGAGTAGCAAGAGAAAATAATAAAGCATGAAGACCGAAGGAAGTGTTGTTAAAATACTTCATTAGGGTCATGCTTGTAGACTGTTCTGACCGCAAAGGAAACAATTCCTCATGGCGAGAACACTCTTCACTTCCTAAAAGTTTAAATGATAACACAAACGCAGATAAACAAAGTCATCAACATTAGCTAAGAAAGTGAAATAAACTCAACCACCATTAACATACTCAGAAAACTGTTATGCAACTGTGATATGAATTGAAGATGCAGTTCCATTAATCTAAATATATTCGGAAACTGAAGATATAATACTCAATAGTTTTCATACATAAAACAACACCAGATCCACAAAAGGGGTTTTACAAAATGATTGTATTCATCACTAAATGTATATCTACTGGTAATACAATGCACTCAGCTCGAGTCCCAAAAAAAATCCCATTTTACAAGCTCCCGAAGGAGTATTTATAATACCAAACCTGCCCTTTGGGCTTCCTTGAATTTTCATCTTCTTGACCGTTGGGTTGCCTTGCAACCCAGTCTTTTCTGCGACCTGCGACCTGAGCTATTGTTGTGACCTGCGACCTGACTGGGTTGCGGGGTCGCAGGTTGTAAGAAAATGGACAATGTGCGACCTTGCGACCTTGTGACTGGGTCGCAGGGTCGCGGGGTCACAGATCGTGGAAAAATATGAAAATGTGACCTTGCGACCTTACGACTAGGTCGCTGAGTCGCAGGGTCGCAAATTTCGGGAAAAATCAGAAATGCGACCTTGCGACCTGCTAAGATTTGCGACCTCGCGACTTGGGCAGACATGCGACCTGCGACCTCGTCAGATCTGCGACCTGCGACCTCCTGGGATTTGCAACTTGCGACCTTGGCAGATCTGCGACCTGCGACCTCGGCAGATCCGCGACTTGTGGCCTTCTTTCGGTGGACGTGGCCAGGTGCTCTCGAACTTAAAGTGCTTTCTTCGGAGATTCATGAGGATGTACTTGTTTTGAAAAGGTCCTACTGTTTGTTGGGGGAAAACCTTTGCTCCTTGTGCAAGCCCAAAGGTTCTTCCTGCAATAAAATAACATAGGTCACAGATTGAATAATAACAATGCTAAGGGTATTTTAATTAATTTTCAAAAGTTAAAACAATGAATTTAGACCCCTGTGTGGTCAAGACTTTGTCATCAGAGAGAATGGCATGTGTAGGCCATCTCTGCGCCTCTTTAATCATTATAAATGCAGATTAGTATGGTTGTATATTGAGTTCAGAATGCAGACTCAATTGATGGGAAGTGTCGGCTCGGGCAACATGCTCCTTAGGTTCTCTGTGACATCTATTATGATATGCACTACTGATACTCCTTTCATGTTCAACAATTTTCACCAAGACATTAATGAGGGGAAGGCCCTTCGAAATGGGGTTCGGACTGAGGGACGATCAAATGATTAAGCATGTAGGAGCAAAGTGATTTTATTAAATACTATTTTCCAACTCTTGAGATGTGCTCACGATCCTACATGTTGACACAACGAGTGAAGGTGAGGGCATTGCTCCTTAGTGGAGTCGCAGGGTCGCAACGTAGTGGGGGTTGCGCTGCCGGCTTGTTGCTGAGCCTATGCGACCCAACGACCTGTGAGGAAATGCGACTTAGACTGTCATTTGAAATGTGACTTTTCAGAGGTCGCACAGTCGCATTGCGACCTATTCCTCAGTGCTACGACCCAGCGACTTGAGAATAGTCCGACCTCTTGATTTTCATGAAATGCGACCTCATAGAGGTCGCACGGTCACATTTTTCCATCTGTCGAACATTCACCTTCCTCCTTCGACACAACCTGGGTTTCGAATGCTCAGCTTAGATTTATTTTATGGCATGATGACTAATGTGGCCGCGTGCCCCTTGGGATGAGACTGCGCAGAACCTAAGCGTAGCCATGATTTCGAAATGGTTGCACAGATGAGCCACGCACAGGTATTCCCTTTGTGGCAACGCCTTCACCATAAATAATTCCTCGGGCTGCTAATAAGGACTGCAAATTACGTGTGACTGTTCCAGCTCTGACCTTCAACATATACAGGCTGGATTCGTAACTTCATTGGTGCCTTGGAGACACAGTTGGAGGCGTTTTAGACTTACAGGTCGTGAAGGTTGCGCCGGAAGCAGCGTATTGCAGAGGGCACGTATTTTCTCAGGGTTTTTGTTTGCCATGCTAACGCAAACAGAATAGAAGGGATTCGACCCTTTTCCCGCACTGAATTTCAACCAGGCCGAGCGTTATCACTGCATGCCAGACCTGAGTGGCTCAGAAGGGCATCAGATCCTTGCATGTTGGGCTTTATTGCTAATGCAGAGCGAACGATCCCTAAAAAACTGTATGTCAGCGACCTCTCTAATTATCTTTCATGCATGGAAACCTGCATCCATAATTATCGTTCATGCATGGCAACCTGTGGTCTCTGTTTACCATGCAAGTGTCCGGAAAATACACAGCCAGCAGCACAGAGGAAAATTTCTTATTGTTGACCCCTTATGCCGGGAGGAAGCTTCATTCTATACGTCGAAAGCGGCTAGGTGTTCTAGCAGAAGCTGGCTTTTGTGTGCTGGCATACAGAGAATACCATCGAAAAACACGACCTCTTCTAGTGAAGCTGTCGCTCTGCACCATTTAAAACATGGCTATATTTCACCCTTATGCAATTTGTTTGGTTATAACTGCACGATGGTTATTCTCTCATTTCTATCGTAGATCTACTACAAGGTTTGATTCGCACGTTTGACCAAATATTATAACTTCTCCAAAGAATAAACTCTGTCATAAAAAACTGCAAAGTATTTCCCTATGCTCTGATCCGTGTGTTAACCATAATGTTTGACGGCTGTATATGTATACCCACCCACATGCTTTATTACAGATTAAAACTGCATCATCGTGCATTTGTGAGGTCTTGATAGTCCTGCATTACTTTTGATCACACTGGCTCGATAATTGTTATATCGTGGTCATCGTAGGTCTTGTATAGGGTTCTGTTTCATGTTCAAACATAATATTTGGCCATTATATGTATACGCTCCATGTTGGCCATTATAACGCAGATTTGACCACTTATATATTCATTACATATTGCAACTTCAACATGAAAGAAAATGTTCATTACGGATTGCAACTTCAGCACGAAAGCATTTGAGCCAATCAAAATAATTTATGCCCCATGCAATTCTGTGCCATCTTTCAAATGTAAGGTTGACCGCCCACATGGATTAAAACTGCAGCATCAAAATGTGTGCGCCCATTTGTAATTGTCCTATGGTTTTGAAACCATATATCTTTATCCTTTTCACGCCTCAATTTAATCACATAACGTTTATACTTTGTGTTTCCTTAGATCGTTAGCACAAGCTAGCACAAATTGTTTGGTCTCAACCTAGTCTCCTAAATTGAGTTCATTTAATTGTCAACCAGGGTTGGTAAACTGCTGAAGTGAAGTGCACCGTATGTGCCTAGGTGTTTGTCTCTTAATGCGTTGTGTTTAGTGTTTTATGATGTTTTTGGTCTTTTGTGCGATTTATGATGTTTTTGGTCTTTTGGTAGTTTTATGTTCACAAGGAAAATGACTAGAAAGCTAGTGGAAGGAAGCTAATGATTAAAAACAGAGTGAAGCCTAGTTGGTTGATGACAAATGACAAATGCAATTGCAGATATTGAAAACAGAATCAAATCTAAACTATGACTAAGCAGAAACAAAGCTTGATAATGACTTTAAGGAAATGAATCAAAACACAAACTTAACTTGTCCAATTCTTTTATCAAAGGTATTTTGGGAGAGTTTGAGAAATGGTCAGCTAAGTATACAAATTCTACTAATATAAACAATTAAATCATCAGCTTATAATGAGACAATATTTTATCCATGATTAAAGATTTGTAGAAACATATTTGGAGAAAAATATTGTTGACATCATAAGATCTTCTACTCTAAGACTAGTTCCTAACTCTATTCTGCAACTTAGTTTGATACCACTACACTTCACTCAAGGTTATAGATTTTTAAAATAGTCTTTTGAGGAAATGTTTGTTTGTGAGATGATAAGGAAGTTGCTAAAGTACTTCATACTTTGAAATGATACTGTCTTCTGTTCATATGGTTATGAATCAATTATAGATTTGGAACAAGAAGAGGTTTGTAAATAATGAAGGCTGTTTTGTTAATTTTAACAACTGAAGTAATCTAATATGCAGTGGATGATAACTAAATGTGGAGTGCAAATGCAATGAGTTAAGCTAAAACTGAACTTAAGATGTCACTAATCTAAAACAGTGATGAACTAGTAAGTCATTATCAAACTTTAAAACAAATAACAGAGCATGAGTTAAATGCAATTAGACTCCGGAGTATCCTAACTAAGCTATCATGCATTATTCTATGGAATTATACAGTCTGTTTTGTCCATCATGATTGGTATTTTGGAAGAGTTTCTTAGAACAATTCTAACTGTACAATTCAGTGCAAATGCAAACATAAAGACTGAAAGCAATTAAAAACTAAGATATCATAGCTATCTGCTACCCATCATTATGATATTTTGGAAGAGCGTTTTAAGAGCAAGAACAACTATGGTACTTAGTATAAACACACAACTGAAACGTTCAGGATCACAGTCATGCTTAAGACATCATAAGGATTTTTTGGAAGAGTTTCTTCTTTTGGAAGAGTGCTTAGCATAAGTATAACTGTGATGGTGAACAAAAGAGATTACAATTAAATCCTACAACACTATAGCCATTTCCCATTCGTTATCATGATCTTTTGGAAGAAATTCTTCTTTTGGAAGAGTTTTTAGAATGATTATAACTATAGTAGCTAATGAAAACAACTACGAATTCAACTTCAAAAACGTAAAGGCAACTAAGATACTTATCTAAATTACGCAAGTAAAACCGTGCAGGAGGCAGGGGCCCTCTACCACCAGATGGAATCTAACTCCAAATCAAATCAATGCTTTCAAAACAATACTGTCTTCTTCATTAAAGGAGAAATAACTTGAACAGAGAAATCTGCGTCTTCAGAAATGTAGCATAGAATCTAAGAAAAATCTAGAGCAAAATCTAGCCTAGCTCTCGGTTTCCCAAGTGTTTTTATAACAAATTTACATAACAAGACTTGCAACAATTCCAAGCTCATTTTCTTTCCTTATCAAAATCACATTAGGACTCTTGAAGATAGCAACGTAAGGAGAAAAAGGACATCTGGACTAAGACAGTCCTATTAGAAGTCTGCCTTCCTAAATGTGTTCCCACGTACCAAAACCATATCCAGAATTCGGTTTTTCCTTCATGATGAGCAACGAACAATGTAGGCATGACGTGGAATATACCCATATGCGGTTTTTCTTGAGAAGCCACCTGGAACATACCTAAACGTGAAGACAGCTGCAGAATTTCCGGTTAGCTACGGAATGTCTGCATTCTGCAGCTAGTTCCGGTCAAAATGCATTATAATGACAAAAATCACAAAACTTAGCAAGTCAGTCATGTTAATCATTCTAAAAGTAATTTTAACTAAATTCATTGATCAATTGGGTCTGGAATAACAATGGAAAAAGGAAAATGAGGTAAAGTAAGATGAAAGAAAGCACAATCTTGAGGCTCAACATACCCCCACTGCTGACTTCTTGCATGTCCTCATGCAACTTATTCCATAAACTCAGAGGCTTTTGCAAGAACATCTAATCCTCTCCTTCTCCTTTGCTTGGAAGCTAAAGATCTTCTGGGTTTTCTGATGACAAGTTTGAACCTTAAGTTGATAAGTGCCCTGATTAGCTTCTTGTTCCTCTTTTTCAACTTTTCATTAGCTTTTTCCACTTTGTCCATATGTAGAGATAAGGTTGAGTTCATATCGGTTTTGAGTTTGACTTGTTCCTTTAGAATATCATTCTCATTTTTGATGTGTCTATTAAGTATTTCCAGCTCATACCTATCCCTTCTTAACACATCTATTTCGGACAGTGGAGGACTAGGGGTTCTCTCTCTACTCTCTGAAGCTTTCCTTTCCAAAGTTTCAACATAGTCATAAACTTCTTGCTGAGCAGGGTCAATTTCAGGGGTTCCTTCATTAAAATTCTCTTCAACATCTTCTTCAATAGATGTTTCCTCATATTCTATATTTATCACCCCTGTTTGTTTGATCTGAGTTTTCCTTAGTTTCCCCTTTAGTCTATGGCTTCTTCTTGGCTGGGAAGATCCCTCTCCTTTCTCTGTGGCAGATTTCCTGATTACCTTCTCTTTCTTAAGTTGTCTCTTGATTTGAGTCAACTTCTCTAAGATGATTTCCTCACTACTTTCCTGGATTGTTTTGTCAATTTCAATTGTTGAAGCTCTCCATTTTCTGCTTCTCCTTGTAGGCTGTTGTTCAGGCGAGGGTTCTTTTGGCTCTTCAAAATGATTTCTTATCAAGAAATTATCCCAAGTATCATTTGTTTTGGCTAAATGGTGTTCAATTAAAATCTTAACCAAGCCATGATGGTATAGATTTGTTTCTAGAAATTGGACCCTTCTTTGAACACAGGAAGCCATCTTTTTCAAACTTTGAAGCAAAAAGTAGGGTAAGTTTAACTCTTCCCCCAGAAAATTCATTATCAGTCTAATGTGGTAAACATAAAATGTGCCATATCTACCCTCACATGTAATAAATTTTTGCAGAATAAGCAGTATGTTTCTCCATTTATTTTTCAAGGCAGAACTTGGAATTCCTTTCTTAAACACAGTGATATCCATACCTAGTGATTTTAGAATTTGCTTCCAGGATTCATTATGGAATTCTCTGTTTTTGAACCATCTCTCTCCATTTCTAAGCAATCCCGTAGCTTCTGCAATGAAAACTTCAGTGACAGTGAATTTAACATCCCCCACTTCAACTTCAGCTCCTTGAAATGACCTTGCAAATGTTTTAGTGACTTCTTTGTGGAAGCCATTAAATTTCTCAAGAAATTGTAGCCATCCTACCTGTTGCAACATTTCTTTACATTGAGGGTATCCTTCCAGGTATTTTGTACCCACTGGTTCGGTTCTTACAATAAGGCCCATATTTGCTCCTTCAATGTTCAGATTAATACTCTTTCTGCCCAGCGAAAAAAAAATAACTTTCACCTTCGAATTGATATATCTCTGGTTCTCGGTGACAATGCTTCAAACTTCGGACTAATATGCCTCTGGTTGGCAGTGACAATGGCTTCAAACTTCGGACTGATATGCCTCTGGTTGACAGTGACAATGGCTTCAAACTTCGGACTGATATGCCTCTGGTTGACAGTGATAATGCTCAATCTCTGCTCATAGTGATAGTGCTTAATCTCTGCTCACGGTGATAGTGCTTTGATATTCAAACTGATATACCCTTTGCTCTGCTCACGGTGATAGGGATATCTCTATTTTGCGGAATGAAGTGCTGACTACAGAATGGAGTGATGGAAGTAGTTACGGAATGAGTAAATGAAGTGAGGTGGAGAGAACGAATTAATGATTGAAAAGACTGCGGAGATTTTTACAACGGAAAAGAAAATCATCATTGAATGATTTGGTGAGGTGACGTGAGGAAATCAAACACTTCAGCCTTTTTAACCGCTTAAATGATGTCGGGTATGGAATTTGAAATGAGAGATTTTAATCCAAAGTTTGTGGAGGGTATTTTGGTCATGATCAATAAAAATAATTAAAACAACTTTTTCGAATGATTCATAACTAAAACTATGCTAAACTTTATGAAATGCCATTATAATCAAAACTTGTTACCTCTGCTTTTCATTTGCTTTTTTTGGTCTTTGTCTTCTTTGTTCTACTTTGGAAGAGTCTTCATAAACCTTCTTGATTCTTCTTATTCATAGATATACTGGATCATCTTGTTGAAATTCAAATGTCTGCTGATTAGTGCCTTCAGGATTTGTAGCTGCAGAATGACTATCTGGCTGCGGAAAGTCTGATCAACTGCAGAATGTCTGTTAAGCTGCAGAATGTACCTGTAGAGTATTTCAATCATGGAATGGAGTGGTTTGGGATATAAGTGAGATGTTATATGAATGAAGATGGATGATGAGTCATGATATGTATGAAGTGGATGATGGAATGGGATAGACTCAGTTTATAAAATGGAGTGGAAGAATCAAAAGAAATGCCTTGCAATCCATGACATGTGTTCTTCATTTACAGCAAGACTTCAAACTTTGAATTTTGACATGGAAATGAGGTGGATGAAGTATGGAATGAGATGAATGATATATGGAATGAAGTGAAGTATGAATGAATGAATGAAATGGAGTATGGATGGATAAGTGAATGGAATGAATATGAAATGAAATGGATCATAAGTACAATGGATCTGAACTTATGATTTTGTAACAGCTACTTGCAAAAACAAAATGGGAAAAGTTAGAGTGTCAGAGAAACTCTAATTTTCACCCTATCTTTTCTGTATAAACATGCCAATCAATGATTGGTTTTCATGTTTATACCTTTATTTATTTATTTATTTATTTTTATTTTTTTTAATTTTTAATTTTTTTTCAAAAGAAATGCTTCAGAAAATTCAATCAAGTTGATGAAGAAGAAAGATTCTTCTTCATTAACTTCACATCACTGCTTTCTTGTAACTTCTTGACAAATTCTTCTCTTGAGAGTGGTTTGTGATACAGCTTCAATCTATGACCATTCACAAGAAAAGTGACCTCTTCTTCATCTATTGTCCTGATTTTTACTGCTCCATTGTCAAAAATTTTAACAATTTCATATGGCCCAAGCCAATGTGTTTGAAATTTACCTTGAAAATCCTTGAATTTTGAATCAAACAAGAGAGCCGAGTCACCTTCTTTGAATTTCTTCTCTTTTATATACTTGTCATGACATCTAGTCCTTTGCTGTTGGACTAGACTTGTTTTCTGAACTGCATCTTGTCTGATCTCATCCAATTCATTAATCTGCTCCAGTCTATGCTTTTGTGCCTCCGTTAAATCAAGTCCTAGCTGAACTGCCATTTTGAAAGTTTGAATCTGGAACTCTATGGGAAAAAAAACTTGCTTTCCATAAACAAGTTCATAAGGAGTATGGCCTGTTGTGTTTCTCCATGTAGTTCTATAGGCCCACAAGGCTTCAGGAAGCCTATCTACCCAATCTCTTCTATGTAAATGAACAATATTTGTTAGGATTCCTTCAATGACCTTATTAGTAGATTCCACTTGACCATTTGCTTGTGGATGATAAGGAGTAGATTTTCTATGCCTGATTTTGTACCTCTCCATCATTTTCTCCACTAGCCTTGATGCAAAATTAAGCTCCTTGATCTGTAACAATTTCCCTTGGGACACCAAAACGAGTAAAAATATCCTCAAAAAGAAAAGTAATTACAGATGCTTCATTAGAAACACGTAATGGTTTGGCTTCTACCCATTTAGTAACATAATCAGTGCAAAATAATATATACCTCTTCTGTCTTGATGGAGGACTAATAGGTCCTACAAAATCCAAAGCCCATTTTTCAAAAGGTTCAATATGTACCTGAGGTTGTAATGGCATCTCACCTGAAGGAGAAGGTTTCCCTACCCTTTAGCAACTGTCACACCTTTTGACATACTCTTTAGCATCTTTAAACAAGGATGGCCAATAATATCCTAAATTAAGGATCTTATAGGTTGTCCTCTTATCAGCAAAGTGTCCGCCACAAGGTTCGTCATGACATGCTTTGAGAATCTCAGGCATCTCACCTTCACGAACACACCTCCTAATGATCAAATCTGGACCTATCTTGTACAACTCATTAGCAACCCATGAATATTTTGCACTGTCATAAATGATTTTTCTTTTATCCCTTGCATTCATTATTGAAGGAAATTTTCCTGAAACTAAATAATTAGCAATATCAGAAAACCATGGAGTTTGAGTAGAAATTGCAAAAAGATATTCATCAGGAAATTGATCTTCAACTGGAGTGTCATCTTTGATATTTTGGAGTCTAGATAGGAAATCAGCTACTGTGTTTTGTTTTCCATGCCTATCTAGAATGGTAATGTTAAATTCTTGTAAGAGCAATAACCATCTTATGACTCTGCCATTAGTAATTGATTTGTTCATTAAGTATCTAATTGCATAATGATCAGTGTGAACAAAAGTTTCATAGCCTGTTATATAGTGTCTAAATTTGTTTATGGCATGAACAACAGCTAAAAACTCTTTTTCAGTTACAGTATAATTTAACTCTGCAGGAGTCAAATTTTTACTGGTATAATAGATGGCATAAGGAATCAAGTATTTCTGCCCCAATACTGCTCCTAGAGATGTATCGGAGGCATCTGTGGAGATATGAAAAGGTAACTTCTAGTTAGGTCCCCTTAATATAGGTGCTTCAGAAATTTTTGTTTTTAGGGACTGAAAGGCTAACTGGCAATCAGAAGTCCATTTGAATTCACAATCTTTGGTAAGTAATTTGAAGAGTGGAGATGCTATCTTGGTGAAGTTTTCTATAAATCTCCGATAATATCCTGTAAATCCTAGAAAACTCCTAACATCTCTTTGACAACTTGGAATGGATAAGTTAGAGATGACTTCAACTTTTGACTCATCAACTCTAATCCCATCCCCTGAAATGTGATGCCCTAAAACAATACCTTCAGTAAACATCATAAAAAAATTTTCATGACTAAGTGAAAGATTTGCTTCCTGACATCTCTTTAAAACTTTTTCCAAGTTTTCTAAAGCTTCTTCAAATGAGTTTCCATAAACTGTGAAATCATCCATGTACACCTCTACACAATCATGTATTAGATCTGAAAAAATTCCTAATACTGCCCTTTGGAATGTTGTAGGTGCATTACATAATCCAAATGGCAATACTCGGTAAGCATAGATACCCCAAGGACAGGTAAATGTGGTTTTATCTTGATCTTCAAGTGCTACTTGGATTTGATTGTAACCACTAAACCCATCTAGGAATGAAAAGTACTTTTTGCCAGCTAGTGTATCTAACACTTGATCTATGAAAGGTAAGGAAAAATGGTCTTTAAGAGTAGCTTTGTTTAGTTCTCGGTAGTCAATACATACCCTCCATTTACCATTTTTCTTTGGCACAATTACCAAAGGAGAAACCCACTGACTATCTGAAATAGGATAGATGAAATTGACATTTAACAATTTTTGCAATTCTTCTTTAACAATTTCCCTAAGATTTGGATTCATCCGTCTTTGAGGTTGTCTGATTGGTTTGCAATTTTCCTCTATATAGATGTGATGAGTACAAGTCTTGGGACTTATCCCTTTCATGTCAGTGTATTCCCATGCATATGCGGAAGAATGTCTCTGTAATACTTTGACTAACTCTTCTTGTTGAGATTTTTCTAGGTTTTTGTTTATGTTCAAGGTTTTGCCTGGAAAAATTTCACTTGTAGAGCCGCCAAATTTGTCCATAGAATGAAGAGACATCTGCCTAGATGACAAGAATTCAATATTGGATCTCTCTTGAAATGATTCTTGTTTGTGTTCTGGAGAAGATTCAAAGTTTTCTAGAGTATTCATAATTTGATTATCTTCACTAATTTCTGAAATTGTGAAGAGTGGTTGTAAATATTCTTCATCCTCTATCCATTGAGTGTCATCTAGATCTGTAATTGTCCTAGCTGGAGGATATAAAGTGAATTTCTTAGTTGAACTACCATCAGAAATATACATATCATCGGACCTACAACTAATAAAAGCATCAGCTGTAGCCAACCAAGGTCTTCCTAATATAACAAGATGTCCTCCTAGATTATTCTTAGGAGTTAGGATCATGAAATCCACAGGGTACTCCCAAGAATCTAGGGACACCGGAATGTCTTCTATTACCCCATCTGGTTTGATCACAGATCTGTCTGCTAATTGTAATAATGTGGGTGTAAAGAGAGGATTAGGAAGTTTCAGTTTATCCATGATTTGTCTACTCATGATATTGATTGCTGCTCCTAAATCAATGAGTGTGTTCTGGATTTCAATTCCATTGATGTGAATTTTGACAACTGGATTTCCTGGGTCAAGATACTTTGGAATAGAAATCTTGCCCATCATAATGTCTGCTATTTGTCCAACCAGTTGAATTTTCTTGGTTTCTCTTATTCTTTTTCTTGTTTTCTTCATACTCAACTCCTTTATTGTTTTGGCTAAAATTGGGATTTCCTTGATGGCTTGCAATAATGGAATTTTAATGCAAACATTTCTCAATTCATCTAAGAAATCATAATTAGGCACCATGATTTGTTTTTCTACACCTCTATCAATTTGTAATCTTTCCTGAAAGGGAGGTATAGAAGTAGATGTGGATGGTTGCTCTAATATAGGAGTTGGATTTATTGGATCTTTTTGTTTTAGTTTTTCAATGTGTGGGTCTTGAAAGGATGTGTCTTCCTCAAGACTTTTATTCACCCGTAGAGAGTCTTCCTCAGAATTATCTTGTTCTTGTATGATAACAGAAGGTTTCCTTTTTTCAAGTATCTTTCCAGACCTAAGTTGAACATCACTAAGGTCTAGAGGAGTAATTAAATAAGTTGGAAACTGTTGGCCTTCTATCATGTATGTATTCTGAGGGTTCTTATTATTGGGGTTTGGTATGGGTTGAGCAAGAAATTGATTTGATTTTTGAGGGAATGGTAATGAAAGTGGTTGATTTTGATGTGGTTGGTTCTGATGATGTTGTTGAGGATTTTGTTGAAAATTTTGTTGAAGATTTTGAGGAAAATTTTGTTGAGGATTTTGAGGATAAAAATGTGGATATGGTGGATAGGATGGTGGATACTGATAGTATAGGGAGTATCTTCCATAGGGAATTTGTGATCCTTGTGCCCAAACTGGAGATTGATTTTGAAATTGAGGCCAAGGTTGCTACCAAGAATTCCAAGGTGGAGGTTGATTACACATTTGATCATGGAATCCTTGTGTCTGAGGTCCCTGCCAAGGCCTTCTAGATACAAAATTGAGGGACTCTGTGGAATCTGTCGGAGTTTCCTCCTGAAAGACAGCTTTGAGACCAGGAAGAGAAGGAAAATTCTTGGTCTCATGTTTTTCAGAACAAATGACACAGGTCTCTACAACTTTTACATCCAATGGACACTCTCTCAAGGAATCTTTTTTTCTACATTTGGGACAAAAGATTGCCAAGGCATCAGATTCAGCTTTTTGCTTGTTTTTTATCTTAAGGGTGTCTATTTGTTCACTAAGACTTCCTAAGATGTCAGATTTAAAATCATCAAGCATGTGTCCTATTTCTGATCTACTTACTATCCCAGAAGCAGACTTACTTGCCCTTGCAAGAGCAGGATCTCTTGGACATTTGACAGTTTTAGATTTCCCTCTTGAAAGGTTGATACATAACTCAAATATTTCAGGTAATGTGAGCTGTGATATATCCCCTTTTCCCATCATGTTAAGGATATCCAACCATTCATCCCTAATTGTTTTCAACAAAAGAGCTTTTAAGGTGTCTTGATCTAGGTTTTCCATTTTTTCTCTTTTGATGTTGTAATTAAATCTCTCCAACAAATCTTCCAAATTTTCATCTTCTTTTTGTAACATCTTAAACACTTCTTCCTTATGATTAACCGGCATACAATAATCCAGATATCTCTCTAGAAATTCTTGTTTCATGTCTTCCCATGTCCTAATAGAACTGCTGATCAAACTCATAAACCACTTCAATGTTGCTCCTTTCAAGGTTGAAGGGAATAATTTCAGTTTTTGAGCATCTTGTAAGTAGTCATAAGTTCTACACAGAACTTCAAATTCAAATAAGAAGGTTTCAGGATCTTCAGTTTTAAGTCCATAGAAGTTTGGAAGGACAGAGGGTGAAATGTTTTTCATGGTTGTATTGGTTTCTTCATCAATTATAGGGAACCAAAAAGAGCTTCCTATTCTACCTCTTCCTCCATCTGCACCTCTACCTCCTTCTCCTCTACCTCTACCTCTACCTCCAAATAATGTGTGTTCTCCATTAAAAACTCCTCCTCCTCCTTCTTCTGCCATGGTTGACTCTCTTGTGGAAGTGGAAAGGTTTGTGTTCCTAACAGGAGTTTTTAGATCTTCTTCTATGGCAGGTTCAGTGGATGAAGTGGAAGGTTTCTCTAATGGAATAGTTGACCTTAGATCTTCTAGAAGTCGAGGATCAGGAGAGGATGGAATATGTGTATGAGTTGAAGGTGTACTAGCTCTGGATCTAGATGAAACAAGTGGTGTTCTAGAAATCAAACTTCTGCCTCTGCTGCTTATAAATCTTCCCCTTGAATCTCTCTCCCTATGCATATAATTTTTTTTGGATGCTAAGAAACAAAGGTTACCTAGTTTTCACTTCCCCGGCAACGGCGCCAAAATGTTTGGTCTCAATCTAGTCTCCTAAATTGAGTTCATTTAATTGTCAACCAGGGTTGGTAAACTGCTGAAGTGAAGTGCACCGTATGTGCCTAGGTGTTTGTCTCTTAATGCGTTGTGTTTAGTGTTTTATGATGTTTTTGGTCTTTTGGTAGTTTTATGTTCACAAGGAAAATGACTAGAAAGCTAGTGGAAGGAAGCTAATGATTAAAAACAGAGTGAAGCCTAGTTGGTTGATGACAAATGACAAATGCAATTGCAGATATTGAAAACAGAATCAAATCTAAACTATGACTAAGCAGAAACAAAGCTTGATAATGACTTTAAGGAAATGAATCAAAACACAAGCTTAACTTGTCCAATTCTTTTATCAAAGGTATTTTGGGAGAGTTTGAGAAATGGTCAGCTAAGTATACAAATTCTCCTAATCTAAACAATTAAATCATCAGCTTATAATGAGACAATATTTTATCCATGATTAAAGATTTGTAGAAACATATTTGGAGAAAAATATTGTTGACATCAGAAGATCTTCTACTCTAAGACTAGTTCCTAACTCTATTCTGCAACTTAGTTTAATACCACTACACTTCACTCAAGGTTATAGATTTTTAAAATAGTCTTTTGAGGAAAGGTGTGTCTGTGAGATGATAAGGGAAGTTGAAAAAGTACTTCAGGCCTTGAAATGAGACTGTCTTCTATTCATATAGTTATGAATCAATTATAGATTTGGAACAAGAAGAGATTTTGTAAATAATGAAGGCTGTTTTGTTAAGTTTGACAACTGAAGTAATCTAATATGCAGTGGATGACAACTAAATATGGAGTAGAAATGCAATGAGTTAAGCTAAAACTGAACTTAAGATGTCACTAATCTAAAACAGTGCTGAACTAGTAAGTCATTATCAAACTCAAAACAAAATAACAGAGCATGAGTTGAATGCAATTAGACTCCGGAGTATCCTAACTAAGCTATCATGCATTATTCTATGGAATTATACAGTCTGTTTTGTCCATCATGCTTGGTATTTTGGAAGAGTTTCTTAGAACAATCCTAACTGTACAATTCAGTGCAAATGCAAACATAAAGACTGAAAGCTATTAAAAACTAAGATATCATAGCTATCTCCTACCCATCATTATGATATTTTGGAAAAGCGTTTTAAGAGAAAGAACATCTATGGTACTTAGTGCAAACACACAACTGAAACGTTCAAGATCACAATCATGCTTAAGACATTATAAGGATTTTTTGGAAGAGTTTCTTCTTTTGGAAGAGTACTTAGCATAAGTATAACTGTGATGGTGAACAAAAGAGATTACAATTAAATCCTACAACACTATAGCCATTTCCCATTCATTATCATGATCTTTTGGAAGAGCTTCTTCTTTTGGAAGAGTTTTTAGAACAAGTATAACTATAGTAGCTAATGAAAACAACTACGAATTCAACTTCAAAAACGTAAAGGCAACTAAGATACTTATCTAAATTACGCAAGTAAAATCGTGCAGGAGGCAGGGGCCCTCTACCACCAGACGGAATCTAACTCCAAATCAAATCAACGCTTTCAAAACAATACTGTCTTCTTCATTAAAGGAGAAATAACTTGAACAGAGCAATCTGCGTCTTCAGAAATGTATCACAGAATCTAAGCAAAATCTAGCCTAGCTCTCAGTTTCCCAAGTGTTTTTATAACAAATTTACATAACAAGACTTGCAACAATTCCAGGATCATTGTCTTTCCTTATCGAAATCACATTAGGACTCTTGAAGATGGCAACGTAAGGAGAAAAAGGACATCTGGACTAAGACAGTCCTATTAGAAGTCTGCCTTCCTAAATGTGTTCCCACGTACCAAAACCATATCCAGAATTCGGTTTTTCCTTCATGGTGAGCAACGAACAATGTAGACATGACGTGGAATATACCCATATGCGGTTTTTCTTGAGAAGCCACCTGGAACATGCCTAACCGTGAAGACAGCTGCAAAATTTCCGGTTAGCTACGGAATGTCTGCATTCTGTAGCTAGTTCCGGTCAAAATGCATTATAATGACAAAAATCACAAAATTTAGCAAGTCAGTCATGTTAATCATTCTAAAAGTAATTTTAACTAAATTCATTGATTAATTGGGTCTGGAATAACAATGGACAAAAGAAAATGAGGTAAAGTAAGATGAAAGAAAGCACAATCTTGAGGCTCAACACAGATGCCCCCTAAAGCATGAGGCCTGAAAGAGAGAGAGGGGTGAAATGTTTTACGAGAACGTGTCCAACTAAAAACACTGCCGTTAGAAAACCTGCGTAGAGAAGTACAACTGATATCTCAAATACATGATATATATGTGGTATGGGCGCAACCATCCATAGCAGAGTATACAATAATCCAGATCCAAGGCATGGACGCAACCATCCAGTGAGGATCAATAAATAGACTCAGGTGTGGTTGCAGCCATCCAATGAATGAGTCATGAAATCAATCATAATAATCCACAAAATCATAGCCTAGACTCTAATAGACAAAATCTAGGGTCTTGTGCTCCATCTCGACCTGAACAAAGTACAATTTCAAGCATGCGAATAAGTGATCTGAAGTCGAACATGCAATAACATCGCCTGATTACCAGCTAATGATGGAAGATGTTGACAGATGTGAGAGGTACCACCAATGATGACAGTGGCCCTCAAGGTACTATAGGTACAATCTACGGCATGCAAATCAGTGAGCTGGCGTTGAACACCCGTAGAGTCACTCGATCGGAGGCCAATGATGAAAACCTCTCGTCGAACACGAAGAACCTGCCATTGAGGCATGCAGGCTCCAAGGTACCAGAAGGGAGTCTCTAGATAAGCTTCCTAGATAATGAGCTGAAGTCGACAGGAAGTGACCTTGATCGAAGGTGGGCCATAATTTTTCCCACATCATCGACACGAGACAGAGGAACATAATGTCTTTGTGAATCAAGATCAGATGAGAATCAGAGGAAGGTTGAAATTTTGTAGAGGTCAACTTCTCTTGAACATATTGGCAGCACGATAGTGGATTTGGCAGTATTTGACATCAAAAGATCAAAGGTCATGATGACGAGGCAAAGAGAAGATGAGAGGTCAAAAGGGATTACTCAAACCCACAGAGGCAAGTGGAAAACGAGATGAGATGTCCCCAACCCGACACGAATGCAGACAAGTGCCATGTTCAAGAGTGACATACTGCCGACACGACAACGGTTTTGGTTCCATTTTTCCCCACCATTTCTGGCGAGTACCCCAATTATTTTTGAAAACAAGCTTGAAGGGGATAGCATATGCTTGTCATATAAGTCTGTCCTTCGAACGAATCCATCCTAGTACATTTAACGAGCCCTAGGAAGGAGAAACTTGAATATCGTCATTCCGACTAAATCCAATGTCATTAGGGTTTAACGAGTCTGACAAAGGAAGAAATCGATGTCTTTTCATGTTTAGAGAGTTTGAAAAGACAGCGGAAAAGTAAACTCCAAAAGTCCCTTTTCGTAAATAGTTACTCAGATCCGAAAAGGTAGAAAACTATGTCTAAGAAAACCTCCTAGTCGCGATAGGCTAGGGTATTCCTTTTTCGTAAATAATCTATCCCAGCCCGAAAAAGGGGTAAAAGTATACTAGGTAGATGTCGTTTCACGGCCACTTTAACGAGATCGAAACAACAAGGGACTTGGCAATATTTTCATGTTTAGAGAGTCAGAAAAGAGCTGAAAGTTGACTCCTACTGGAGGAACGAGTGGTATAAAGGGTAGCAACTGGTTCCGGTAATTGTGGAACTGCTCTAAACAAATAAAGGTTGAGAGGCTGGCTAACAAGACCACTCATCGCAGCGGTTCCTCAGGAACGGGTGAAACAACCAAGTGAAGGCATATGATCGACCAAGCAGATAGTGACGATGGAGTGAAAAAATCAAGGCTCATCTAGCAAAAACAGGCTGATAAAATGACGATCACAAGAGGTAAAATGGGAATGGTTTCATTTTTACACAAGCTTGAAATCGAGAAACTCTGCTTGAAGATGGTTTCATTTTTACACAAGCTTGAAACAAAGATAAACTATGCTTGAAATAGTAAGCATGCCCCTAGCATGGTGACTCAATTCGAGGTACATGCCCCCCAAGCTTCAGTCCATATGAAAGGCAGATGGAGTGAAGGTTCAAGTTACGAGATCAAGAGACCGACTCGAATTGAACAAGAACATGTTTAATTGTTTTAACGAGGTTGACACATTAAAAGAAATATCCTCAGGACACCTTGTTTCATGGTTTGAGGAGCTTGGCACAAGACAAGGAACTCTGCTCCGACAACCTTGCTTCATTTTTTTTTTTTAAGGAGCCTGACACAAGACAAGGAACTCTGCTCCAACAGACCTTGTTTCATTTTTTAAGGAGCTTGACACAAGGAAACAAACCATGCTCCGAGGATCTTGTTTCATTTTTTTAAGGAGCTTGACACAGGAAAACGAAATCTACTCCGACAAACTTCATAATAATGAACAAGAAGTCATCGCTTCCAAGAGTTCCACTCCTGATGGAAGAAAAACATCTCGGAAATCAGGACCTAATGCCCCCAGCACACTAAGCACAATTGCATCGTCACTGAGTACAGTACCTGCAGATAAAACCAGAGGCCCAGGACCAAAGAATGAAAGCTAGTCAATGGTCATGATCCATCCTTCATGTGAAAAACAGACCACATGAAAAAGGGAGGAGAAAAGAGCTCCCATGGCATAGGTGTAATCATGCCCCAAGATTAGATTGAAATCCAAGGGGCCTGGAACAACCATCACGTCCATATGGATGGTTTTACCTCCCAAAGTAACAAGTAACCTTGGAAGGATCCCTAATGGTTGACTAGTTCTTCTGTTGAACGTCAACAAATTCTATGTAACAGGCGCAAGCAGCGGTGAACCGAAAGCTTTCCAAGTAGTTGAAGATAGAATACTAACAGACGTGCCTTCATCTATAATCATGCTGGGTATGACCAAACCAAAGGCCTGTACCATTATCTCAAAAGGCACATAAGACGGAAGGCGGTATCCTGCAAATCGACTCCAATCAAAGGAAGCGACCAAACTACTCGGAGTGGCTACCATTGAATCGAGATGGTCTTCCCCTGGTGTTACGGAAGAAGAAGGAGCATCCTCCACGACCTCCATCTCGAAGGCGGGGGGAGTATCCTCTGGGACCTCCATCACGGGAGGCGGAGGAGAAACTTCTTGAGATACGGGGACAGGAGAATCTTTCTCCAAATCCGAGGAATCTGAAGAAACAAGAAAAACCTGAGGGATGTGAGGTCCACTCTCAATGGAAAAGACCTGGTGCACCACTAATGGGGCTAGCTCAACCGATCCCATGACCAATGGTTGGTCAGGAATGGATTCCTGAATTTGAATTTCCGAGGGAGCGGGATTGACCAAGGATGACTCTTGACCAATCGTAGGATCAGCTGGTGGAGGACTCGAAGAAAGCTTTTTGTAACCAACCGGAAGGCACGGTGCAGAGACAGCCGAGTTGTCCAAAACTCACTTGGCTTCATCCATATATGGACAAAAGTGAATGGCATGGTACCGTTCACACAACTTATAGGGATTGGTGAGCTTACCCTACTTCTTAAGAGTTTTACCAACACTAGCTGAAGGCGTGCCCCCAACCTGACTCCCGGAAGCCAAAGGCAATGGTGGACGACCGTTGGACCATTCTTCAAGCACCTTGGGAATGCCAGGGCAATCTCGAAGGAGATGGTCTCCCATGCACAACATGCAAGGGAAATTAAGTTTCCGTGGAGGGTTGCAAGGTTTATCAAGAGGAGATGTTTCAGAAGCAGTAGATGCAGCCTTAGCCTCTCCCTTATCAGACTTCTTCTTCTTTGTCTTCTTCTTAGCCACCTGGTTACTTGAATCTAGACTTTCACCAGGCGAAGTAGATGAGGAGGACGCAGAAATAGGTGAAGAAGGGGAGAGGTCCACCTTGGAATCAACATGATGTTGTTCAGGCAGAGGAACTGATTGAACAGTAGCCAAGACATTCGGGACCACAGAGGTTGAGAACAACCAAATAGGCAACCCAACAGTTAACCCAGGAAGGGACAATGTTGCCATATAAGGAGCACCAACATTTCCAAAAGGAGGAAAATGACCAGGATTCCCATCGGAGGGGATTCCTTGGTTGGTGAACTCTGGAAAAGTTGCCATCAGAAACAACTCAAAACAACACCCTAAGGAAACTAACTTTAACCAGGAATATTTCGTGGGCAGTTAATTTTTATGACATTGAAACAAAATTCTTCCGTTTCATCTTTTAAGAGTCGAGAAACAGGCAAAAGGTGACTCTATCACTTTTAGATTGGAAACAAGCGTGAAAGGACAAGCGCTTGGTGATATTTTCAAATTTAAGGAGTCAGACAAGATCAAAATGACTGCTCAGGAATGCTAGGCAAAGGGTGTACCAAATAACCGTGAACTGCAATATACACCTTGGTTTCAAAATGAAAGAGAAATCAACCAAGGACTTAACGTACGTGCAGGAAATCTCCCCGAATGCTGTGTCCGGTGTATCATGGGTATAGGGCGGCAGACTCGACTTCCTATGGATAAAGGATAGAAACCTAGTGGGGTCTCCCTTTATATACGCGACGGTACGGGGAGCACAAGTCCGTACTAGTGCTGTCTAAAGCCAAGAGGCGAACAAAAACTACTAGGTTTAAAGATGCCGAAACACGTCTCTAGCCTAGACCTATAAATGTTTCGTTAATGTTTCAATGCTGCCTTAGTGTAAATAGAATGAATTTTAATGTTTATCTTCAATTATGTTTCAGTTTTCAGGCCCTAGTGAGTGTTATGTCTCAAAATCTCTTAAATGCACACTACATGCCACAGTATATCATTTCATTCGATGAAAGCTAATTATGAGAGAGTTAAGAGCTTCTCACATAATAAAAAAATGATCAGACAACAACCAGTGATATCTCTAATGCATCTAATGGAAACAAAAAGCTTTTCTTTCAAAGTTACTAAACACTAATAACACCGAAAAGATTTAATTCACACTAACTAATCCAAAGCAAAAGATATTTTTTGCATTTTCAATGTTTAAGGGCAAAATGCACTAACAAAATGAAAAATAATGAGACAAGAAATTTGAGAAGAAAAAGCAAAAGAGGAAAACAAGCAAATTTCACTCAAAGCAAGCACACAATCAGATCTCAAATCGACAAAAAGTCCCTCAAATCAAAAGACACCCAAAGCCTCGAATGAACCATGTAATCTAGGCCCAAAACAAGACAAGGCAGAATTCGAATGAAGAAGGAGCCAATCACTCAAATAACGCAATAAAACAATAGACAACCACCAAACGAATGCATAGAAGCAATCAAAAAGCTGACTGAACAGACAGAAACCACAAAATCCCAGGGAGGCTTGATGCACAATAGCACCTAGATGCCCTAGGGCTAAAATGTAAAATTGATAAAAACGGGCAAACAACCAAAGGAAGAAGGTCACAGTCAGTCAAACAAGGCTCCAAAACACTCAAGCAGTCGTAAAAATGAAACCAAGACCACAAATCAAGCTTAGAAAGCTCAAAACCAAGAAAACCCTAGCCCCTTCTAGCATTGGCGCGACTGTTAGGCTGAAACTAGCACCATAATAGGATTGGCGCGGGTAGTAAACTGGAAAATAGAGCCAATTGGCGCGACTGTCAGGCTATTAAGCGCGCCAGTCAAGTTTTCTATGTAAAAAATAAAAATAAGCAATCCAAGAAGCAAACCAGTGATGTTAGAGCTCAAACCAAAAGCCAAACTCACAAAAAGAGCCAGCCAAAAGAGCTGATCAAGAAGGCAAAGTCAAGAATCAACCGAAAGACAAGACAATACTCCAAGTGTTCAGTTCATAAAATAAACCGAAGATTGACTGAAGCAGCATTCATATACTTTTGCTAATGCAGAGCAAGAGCGTTTCGAAGGCTATCTGGCTAACTTCAGGCTCCGTCTGTAGTTTATAAAGCAAACAACAAACTAACTCCCCAGTGGAGTCACCAATTTGTTGTAGAGGTAAATCCCCTCTGCAGACAGAGGTGATCCCTACTAGCCCAGATCGGGTCTAGCAACAATCGTATCATGCTAAGGTGCAAGTTCCTAATTGCAATAGACCAACTTGTGATGAAGGCCTACCTCAAATCCAATGCTGTTGTTCATAGAGAAGATGGCGCTCCCACTTCCTTGCTCCAGCAGATCACAATCCTCTCGCTCACCGTGATCGAACACCTGCACACACAAGAAACACGAAAAACACAAGCGTAAAACCCGATATATATGCAATTATGTATCAGTTAGAGAGGACACAACTCATGATCATAATGAACAATACGAGTGGAACCATAACCAATAGTCTCTTATCATTGATTCATACAAAGGAAAATACAACCAGGCTCTGACGCTGAACCTTCCTTCAGCGGGTCGTCAACGGAATACGTCTCAGTAAAGCTTGTCGGGAATGGGGACAAGCCTCTCTCTTCGATCATCAATCTCCTTGCTATGGATTTGGTACTATGAGGACTATCAAAGCTCTTGCAGCATTCTTTAGGCTATGAAGGCTCTTGGAGATTAGCTTGCAAAGGGAAATGGCAAGCTTATATATATGGTGGAAGAGGAGTTGGGATCCTTACAATCATGGGATTGGCCCTATCCTCAAGGAAGCTTCCATGAGAGGTGGAAAACTACTTCCTCTACATGGAAATCCGGAGCCAAACGTCCAAACTCAATTTAGAGACCAGTTCAGGAGTTGGTTGGAGTCAATCTTCCGCCATTTATTTTTAAAAAACACCCTTTATTAAGCTTGGCGCGAGTGCGACTCTGAGACAGAGCGCCAATTGGCGCGCCCTCTTTGGAATATTTCCCCCATTAGCGCGGGTATAACACTAGCTAGTCGCACCAAGGATCAAAAGGCTATTTTTAGGGTTTTTTACAAGGAGATGTCTTCAGGGGAATGAAAGTCCATGTCTAGGGGAATGCCATGAAAGTGTTTTCAGATCATGTTACTTCTCACAGGTCACGGAATAAGCCCTCCAATGTGCGGGACGGGGAATTGCAGGGATGGTGACAAATTGCTGTGTAACAATCACGATTGTACAAAAAAACACATTTGTGTGGATTCAAACGTATTTTGGAATGCCTACATCTCATGAAAATAGCTCGTAAGTGTATAAGATGATCTTCTCTGCATAAATAATGAGCAGGTAAGTCATCCAGATAAGGCTTTACAATATGTTTGTTATCATGAAAATCATATGACATAGCTCTTTCAAAAGTTGCACCAACATTTTTTAGTCCAAAAGGTAGCTTGAAATAAGAAAATGTACCCCAAGGACATATAAACGATGTTTTGGTAGATCGACAGGGAGTATGTTCATTTGATTGTAGCTAGAAAAACCATACATAAATGAGAATATTTCGTTTCCAGCATAATCATCAACAATTTGGTCGATATAGGGCATAGGGTAGTTGTCTTTTGGACACGCCTTGTTAATGTCCCGATAATTGACACATACTATTATAGTCCCTTGTTTCTTCGTAACGGGAAATATGTTAGATACCCAATCCGTCAAAGGAATTGGATAAATAAATACTGCTCGTACTAGCTTCTCAACTTCAGCTTTGATTGATGCAGCTTTCCGCTGATGTATTGGAAGTAATCTTTGTCTAATAGGCTTAGCATTAGGGTATGTCTTAATTTCATGAATTACAATCTTAGGATCGATACCTAGCATCTCTTCGTAAGACCAGGAAAAAATGTCTCAGAATTCTTGAAATAGGGCTTTGTAAGTGTTAATTTCTTCCATCGAACAAGAAGCACCTATATGAATGTTTTCAATAATTCCAAGTTTAATTGATATGTCAATAGGAACTATTGTAGAAATATTTCCCAAATCTGTCTCAGAATCTGAATGTGTAATCAATGTGGGATTATGTGGTTCCTTGACATAATCAATTGTAAAAATAGACGAAAAATCATTTTCAAGCTTATCAAGATCAGGCAAAAAATAAGATCTATGATGTAGATCATCCCATGGTAATTCATCCGATGACAAAATTTCCTGAATACTTTCATCAGTTTCAAATACATGTTGAAAGGGATACGAAAATAATGTCAAGATTGAGCTTGATAGAGAAGATTATTCTTCGCTGATCACATTCATTTGATCAGGAATAGTTGATGGGGTGTCTAAATATGATTGTACTGCTGCATATGCCAATTCAAAAGGAATCAAAGGCATCTCTCCGTTGAAAGAGTCTAATTATGATTCTAAAGACACAATCCATGTGTCATCAAATGGTATTGTGCTTGATGAGATCATATTGATATTGGAAATTGTTCATGGTACGTTGGGTGGGGGTATAGTGAAAGTTCCCATGAGATCTGAATCCTTCATTAATCCTACACCAACATCTTCACATTGGATAACCAATTTTCCAACATGTTGGATGCTATCTGTAGAAGTAGGGTATGATGAAAAGTATGACAAATGATCGATTTTAACAATCTTTCCTTTATGAGGAAACATGATTACTTGAAAGACTGATGAAACAACAAAAATCATGGAGTAAGACCAACTAAGCCGCAAAAGAAGGTTGTAATCAAGAGGGGCATAAAAAAATTCCACCTATAAATTAATGATTATTCCTTCCACTTCTATAGGCAGATCCTGGAGTATTCTGTATGGATGAAATCCTCTTCCATCAAAGGCTTTAATGATAGTCGGTGATTGGAGTGCTGGATAACCAAGGGTTTTCCAGAAATTTAATGACATTATACACATAGATTCACCCTCATCAATTACAGTACAAAAAACTCATCTTGATTTGACTAAAACTAGAATCTGAAAATCCATCTAATGAGGGAGTCTAGGTACAAAATTTTTGAGATCAAAGACCATGAGGTTCGAGTCCTGAGGATTTATAACTCCGATAGCTGATAATAGTAATTTAATTTGTACTGGAAATGATTGTATCACTTCTAAGGCCGGCATTTCTAAAGGGGATATCGCTAAATCTTAAACAATGTTGTAATTCTGAGCAGCTCTCGCATGTGGATTGAAAGCCGACTTTCGAAGTACAACGTTAACAGGTGGTTCAATTACTAGATCAGGATTAGGTTTATCGATTTGAAGTGGTTCAAAAACTGAAGGAGGTATGGCTGGTGTTTGACTAGACTTTTCAGTCTCTTTAGCAGTTATAGGATTCTTAGTTCCATAGTCTTGAGATCATTTCACAATCATGACTTGAGACATCACTAAAATATCTGCCGATGAATTGGAAGAAGATCCAATCATTTTACTATCTTGAGTGGGAAAAGGATCCTTCAAGACAATAGGTGTAGGTGAACCTTTGAAAAATTTGGATACCTCGGACCGATGTGGACACTCTTTAGTATAGTGATCCTCGTCATAGATAAGACTAGAATAGTGAGGCTTCCTCTTCTCATCAACTGGTTCGTTTTTTTTTGTTTTCTCTATAGGAGATGTATTTTGTTTATTTTTATTCTTTCCTTTATTCTTATTGCCGATTTTATCTTTAGTCGTGGATGAATCTACAACATAAATATCGACAAAAGTTTCAAGGGAAAAATCTCCTTTAGGTGATCTGGTAAAGTTATAATGGGAGAAGTAGGTTTGGATGACTTCTTCTTACTCTTGTTAGCAATAACTATACCAATTATACCATTTACAAAATGAGAACTATAAGGAGTTGCAGTTATTTGACCTGGGCATGGTAAGTCAAGAATTTTTTCGTATAAACTACCAGACTATGTATATACAAGGTCTAAAAACCATGCTTGAGCTATGATATGTTCTTCTATAACAACACCTCCCTTAGCTACATCTTCAGTGATTCTTGGAAGTAATGATTTGATCAACCATTCTGCCAAGATTTGATCCGGAATGAAAATTTCACTAAACATCTTCTTCATCTCCATTCATGTATTTGACTTGAAATGTATGTAGTCGTACTCTGTTTTAATGAAGTCAAGAGTTCTGTGCCATTGTCATAATGGACTGGAAACTAAAAGTGAGTTAAGAAATTTGTTTCTAATGCATTGAAATTATTGAAAGAGCCACGTGGTAGTTCAATATACCACTTTGCAGCTAAGCCTATTAATATTGTTTGAAAAATTCGTGATCGAATGGAATCATCGATTAAAGAGTTGGATGCGCACCAAAGATGATAGGTCATCACACGATTTGAGGAGTCTTATCATGATTTTCCTTCAAAATTGGGTATGTCACTGGGAAACTTATTGGGCATTGGCGGCGAAAACGAAAGATAATAAAATGGATCATTCATGAGGCGCGAAAAATATGGCAAGTCTAAAGTTGCAATGAATGGTAACCGACGGTTAGGATCTTGTTGAGCAAAATGATAACCTTGAGGAACGTTACCAGTAACCCGAGGAGGATATCCAGGATAGCTTGGAATAGCCTGTGCAGATGGGATTGGAATACCTCCGTGGTATCCAGGGTTAGCCATATCAAACTAATGTTGAGCTGGTATTTGATATGTATAACCAGGGCATGGTTGACTTTGGTAGACTGGTTTTTGTCCTATTGGTCCATATTGAAACTACCCTTGATACGGTTGATTAACAAACTAACATGTATAAGGTTCGATTTTTGGAATTTTAGTTGTACCAGGTTGTCATACAGAGGTTTGAACAATAGACTGAATCGCAAGTACAATTTGATGAGCAGTGACTTGAGGGATTTCCTGTGATACAGTTGATATCGTCGTTTGAGGGGTTGTAGCAATAGGGACTTGGGAAACTCTAGGGATAGGTGTACTTGGTTTTTGAACAAAATTTTTCACAAAATATTGGATAGGAATTCTCGGTGTACTCGAACCAACTTGCTGACTACTTGGTACAGATACGTGAGGTTTAATTTGATGTGTAGTTTGGGTAGGTTGCTAGACTTGGGTATAACCAAATTGACCAGTTGGATGATCAGGTTGATTATAAGGTACTTGTACAGTAGGTTGCAAATTTTGTTGGTTCAACAACGGGTTCCACACTGTGTTAACTCTAGGATAAGAAGCTCCCATTAAAGGTTGCGTTGTGTAAGGTTGACCATAACCGGTTTGAGGTATTGGAACGTAAGTTTGATAATTTGCTGGATAATTTCCAGTAAAGGGTCGAACTTCTTGAAAGGATTTGTGTTTTTGATAAGATTGCTACCCCAGAGGAGGTTGTTTTCCTTGAATGGGCTATGGCCCTGACATAGGGTACTTCCCTTGAAGAGGCTGTGGCCCTGGAATAGGGTACTACCCTTGAAGAAGTTGTGGCCCTGGCATAGGGTACTTCCCTTGAAGAGGTTGTCTTTGAGGAGTATATGGCCCCCTAGGCGGCAAATTGCTACCTTTAGGGTTAGGTGTAGGAATATTTCTAGACATCATATAGACTTGTTCCATTGTAAAAATTTTGGTATTAGATTCATTAAGACCAATTGATGGTGTAAGTGTTTAAGAGGGATATTCTCCTAAGAATGTACCAGAGAGTGATTGGTATCCAGTAGGAACCGATGGACCACCATACAAAAAATTTTCTGGTGATGAAGAAAACATGGATGAATCACCTAACATGTTTGATGAAGCTATGTAATTACCTCTGGGTATGTAGTAAAAAGGAATGCAACATGGTGAATAATTGAGACCAGTATTATGTAGAAAGTTGGTTAGTTGATGATACCAAGGGTCTCATTTAAAAGGGTTGTAATGGTAAATCGATTCAATATGCCTTAGATCTAAAGATTCTTGATGCGAAGAAATTGCGATCTCTTCTTACATGTCAGTAATCTCTTCGATGCTATCTGGCTAGGAGGACGATTCTCAGTGAAGTGAAGCTTCACTCGAGGTGAAAAAGGACAACCAGGGGTTCGCACTATGAACTCTGAAGTTGACTCGGATGAAGTAGATTTAGTTTCAGGTTCAGATATTTTAGGTTCAATAAATTGAGTATCTGAGAATTCATTGGTTGTAGACTCAACTGTGATTATTTCTGAAATTTATGGTCTTTCTTCTGTATGAGGTTGATTTACTTCATAATCAAGATGTATTATTACTGATGTTTCCTCTTGTTCAGTAGATCCGGTTCCCGATTGTTGACCTCTTTCAGATTTAAGATTTTCTAATTAAATCGGTGTATATTCAGGGGGTTTCCCCTACATTCTATGAGAGTGTCTTGGTAATTCAACCACGGTTAATTTTTAACACACGAAATAAAAAAATGTTTCAAGAAAAAATACCTAAAGTTGCTAAGGAAATAAGCAATTTGAACACATGCCTACAAAATCTAGGAGACAATCCACACGCAAATAGTATGTTTCCACAGTAAAAACACTAGTTGGTGATGAAATCCAATGTCGTAGAAGTTTAGTGTAGAAAACTTGGTGGTTGGAACAGTTACCCTGACAACCTGCTTAATGAAACAATCTGGTGCAAGTCCCACCACTTATGCCATCTCGAAGTGAAGAGTTCCCTCTTGAAATTCCAAGTGAGTCTAGCCGACGTCTGCTCTAGGTACAGTGGGACCTTCCCTCCACTGTCACCTTGGGAAAAATCCTAAATATTATGGCCATTAAGGTTACCAACAAAAAAAAATTCACCTGAGGGAATAGTCTATGATCCAATATACACGCAAGGGTAGAGTATCAATATCAATCCCCTTGAAGGCTGCTCGATATGGAAAATCCAAGGTTTGCCGACAAGTGACCCAAGGCTCCTCAACAATGGTTAATCTGAGGTTATTGTTTGTATTACGTGCACATATTCTATCTTTTCCAATGAGATAGGTACGATTACCTCACCGGATCCGTCATGATCTCGTGCTTGACTCTTTTAAGAAGAGATTCCTAGAGTATAAATGAATCAATTGGATTTTCCTACTGCAAGATTCTACTTGTTTGTTTAAACTACTTTGGAATGTTTATTACAACCTATTCCAAAATGCTATCCTAAGCTATGTTGGTGGAATGCGCCCTAGCAAATGTAAAATGTCTAGATTGAATTTATTTAGGCGCTGTATTAATTTGGCTATTACTTAACACAAAGGGTATGAAGTTGAAACTTTAATTATGTTTGTGACCCAACTCAAAATACTCTAAATGCATCTATTTTAGAAGTGCAACTCTCTCTTTTCAATGAATATTATTTAAGGGAAATTTGGGAGATTTTATCAATTTCCAAAACACAAACTCTTTCATCCATAAAAAAAATCCTGTTGGAAATTGGGTTCAATGCTCTCCGTGTGTTTTGCGACATGGACTAACTGCCTCTCGTGGATCCTAACCCTAGCGATTGTAGAGGAGACTAACACCTGTGGGTTTTGGTCTAATGGAAATCACCATTCCAACAAATGGTATTAGAGCGACAGGTCTCGAGTTTCAAACTCACTCGGCTCGCATTGGGGGGGATATTGTTGGACATTGGGTTCAACTCTCCTCGTGTAATTCATGACATGGACTAACCGCCTCTCGTGGATCCTAACTTTGGAGATTGTAGCGGAGACTAACGCCTGCTGGTTTTGGTCTAACTGCAATCACCATTCCAACAAATCCTTTTAGAAAAGAAGACGATTTCATGAAGAACTAAATTTTCAAGAATGATCAATTACTCATTTGAAATGAAATTCCTTGAACAATCAAATAAAAAACTACAATTCACAAACAATCAATTTCCAAAAGAAAACAATCTCTAAAAAACTTTAAAAGCATAAATTTGAAAATCAAAACAAAATTCTAATTCTGAAGTCTATCTAGAATGTTTGAAAATTATTTATCTTAATTGTGATCAGAATAAGAAAATTTCCACTTATCTCAGCAGAAATGAAACCATCCAAAAGTGATTTGGTGTTAAATCAGGCTTCAGTAAGCTAGAATCTCTTCCAGGTTTGTAAATGAATAGAGAACAAAAATTCATAAAAGTACGGTTTGCAATGATCCTAGTGGCTCAAAAAATACAAAATCATAATACTAGTAAGTTGAGGAAAATGAAGGTATATTTCACACAGAGAAATAATAAACTAGGGAAAACTCTCACTTATAAAATACAAACAGGATGATAAATCACACAAAACTCAAAATTTGTTGAAAAGAAGTTCTCACACAAGATCTAAAAATTAAGATGGATCAGGGAAAACTTAAAGAATAAGGTTATCTGGCTCTAAAAAAGATTTTTTTTTTTTTTTTAAATTTTCCAGGGGGTGCAGAGCTTACAATGGAATATAGGGTGCATTAGCACTGAATTGAACTAAGAGTTGCACATGTTGCCACACTATTTTCTTCTGAAAAATGCACAAAAAAGGAAAAATTTGGAAAAATTAAATAACAAGATTTCTTTTCCAGGGATTCTTAAATTTATCTACCCAACCAGACTCAGAGAAGTCAAAATCAGAAAACTAAAATTTCAAACTAAATACAAACAAAGAAACTAAGCTCTATTCCCTAGTATGGTGGCCAATTTGAAATTTTAGTTTGAAAATATAGAACTACTTTAGGTTCTATTAATTGGAGAACTACTTTGGAGCGACGGGACAAAGGGCTACAACAAACGTTTGGATTTCAAGGTAGGGGCATGTCCTCTCTACTTTACTATTATAATAATATTGAAATGCAATTAATCTAGAGGAATCAGAAAATCTAGAATTTTCTTTTTTCTTTTATTTTCTTTTCACAGGGGTACACAGGTTATAGTGGAAAAAATGTGGGGCTTGCCACAGTTTATGGACAAAACATCAACGCATGCACAGGAAAAGGCTAGAAAAACTGCGCAGGTAGACTTTTAAGGGTTTTACAGAGCTTTTCTCCAATTCCAATACTTGATTCCGGAACATTGGTGTTGTTGAATTCTAAGGGAACATGATATGGATGGTGATAGACCCATATGAACAGTCAAATGTCACGGTGAAAAAATGACGTGTAACAACAAATTCTCCGCCTCAACTTTGATAGCTACCACTTTCCTAGGGTTTAACGGTCGAAGATTTTTCCATATATGGTTAGAATTATCATAAGTCTTGATCTCATGTTGGAAAATTGATGGATCAATTCCAGGAATTTCTTCATAATACTAAGTGAAAACATCACAAAATTATTTGAAAAGATCGTTATATATTGGAATTTTTTCATGGGAACACTTAGCTCCAATGGAAACATTCTCTATTATATTGGGATCCCTGGAGATGTTCACCAAAATTGTTTCAAAAATGATAGACATATTATCTTCGGTAAAAATTATATGTGTTGGAGCCAAATGATTTAGGATTGTGTGAACATCACTAGTTGAAAAAAATATAGACAAAATTGACTCTTGTTCACGGAAGTCTCGGAGGAAATATGACTGAGGATTCAAATAGTCCATGGTCTTTCCACACCCATCATTACTTCTAGGATTTCTAGATGGTAAAATAGTATCAAGGTAGTCCATAGAATAATTTTAGTTAATAGTCAAAACTAGAGCCACATCTCCATCCAAATCCTCTGGCGAAAGAGGAGTAGGATGGCAATCTACAGTGTTAGAAATAAGTTGATAATAAATTTTAGCTGCAGACATAGGATACGCCATTCCACCCACTTTCCCTTATTCTAATGTGATCTTAGAAGAGGATAAGGTCCAAGGGTCTGAAAAATAATGAGTTTTGAATAACTCCCTTCTAGAAGGGGCCTTGGATGATGAAATGGAATTTATTCGAGTGATAGGAGATGGAAGATAAAAAATAACCATCAACGAGGAATACATTTTCGCTAATAGATTCTCAATGGGCTGCTTGGCATTGCTCACCAAGGGAACAATAAAATCAGAGGGTGCATTGGAATCTTTCTCAGAATAATCCATCTAATCAACAACAACAACTCTCCTTTCAGGGGGAAAGAATAAGATGCGAAATAACAATGATACAATGACATCTATTTCATAAATCCAATTTCGTCCAAATATAAGGTTGTAGTCCAAATTAGCATGGACTATTTCTACCTTGATATTGACCACCTTTCCACCAACATAGATGGGAAAGAGTGGAACAATTCCATGCGACCTGTGAGAATTACCATCAAATGCAGTCAAGAGAGTAGGTGAAGGAACAACTTGAGGAGATTCGATCGATTTCCAACATGCAATGGACATGGAACATGTGGAAGCTACTTCATCATCTACAATTCGAAAAATGTTCATCTTTCGATATGTAGATTTAATCTAGAAGGCCATGTGATGAGGGAGTCTCTTCTTGATATTTAACATGTAAAATTCAATAATAAGAGAGTTTTTCATATCTATTGCCCCGATCGTAGTGAGAAACACAGTCCTTTGTGTTGGGAATGACTGGAGTACCTCTAACGCAGACATAGCATAAGGGATTTGAGCCAGATATTCTAAAATGGAGTAGTTCTAGTCACCCTTGCCCTTAGGATTAATCGTCGAACATTTTGTAGATCATTTCGGCATCCGAGGTATAGGCTCAACTGCGGGCCTCTCAATATGGAGTGGCTCTTAAAAATAAAGAGCGACCTTAGCCTTAGATGATTATGGTTCACCATAATCAAGTGACCTTGCTGCAATTTCAATAAGAGAACTCATCATGTATACTTTTGATGGATTTTCTCCTTCTTGGTTGCCCCCTTTGGGGGTTCCAATACTAGCATTCACACCAGCAAGCATTTTCTACCCTAGGGGAAAAGGGTTAGTTAGGAAAATCTGGGAGCTAGAAGAACCCTATTGAGCTAACAAGTGCTGAGCATCATGAACCTTCGAGCAAAGATGAGTTAAATGGTATCCAGTGCATAATTTGAAAGGAAATTTAACTTTCTTTTTGAATCTTTTTTACCATCCCCAACATCATTATCGGGTTTGTTCGTATTACCCTTCCCATCCTTATCTTTCTTCTTATTATGTCCCTTCTTCTTCCCATCGAATTTTTGGTTTCCTTTGGGGTTAGAGGATTGGAAAACGTTAATAGTTAATGGTTGAGAAGGCATAGACATTTATGATGATGCGTGAATCGAAGAAGAAGTTTGTAAAGGAAACTACTGCAATTGATTTAAGAGGTTAGCCATATTGTTATTTATTGATACGACTAGCTCGTCAGCATGGGGACCTAGATTCAACTTGGATAAATCTATCTTGGATCGAGGAGAATATAGAAAAATATTATTAAGAATCCTAGACTGAGAATATATAAGTTCTAACTACTGGGCTCTAAAGATAGCTTTCTCTTCCGGCTGTAAATATTTTAAGAACCATTCTATAAGGAATTCATTAGGAATATATGCTTTAATTAGTCTCTTCCTTCTTCACCATTCCTAAATATGGTAAAAAATACGAGTTCCCTTATCCTATTCGAAAATGTCCAATAGCTCAGTTCCAACATTGTACCAGATGGGCAACTCAAAATGGTTCAAGAACATAGTAGCCAATTCTCCAAATGAAGCAAAGGTATTCCCACTAAGCTCTATGTACCACTTGGTAGCATTTCCGGTCAAGGTGCATTGAAATAATCTCAAACTAATTGAATTTCCAATAAAGGATTTAGATGAACACCATAGATGGAAATTTGTTACATGGTCAGCTGGATCCTCCCCATAATTCCCTTCAAATTTTGGGATATCCGATGGAATTTTGGTAGGAACTAGAGGCCAAGCCGGGCTATATCGAATTGGATCGTTAGTCAATTTTGAAATATCTGGAGAATTTTGAGTTTCCAGGAATGGTAAGCACAGAGGACCTTGAGAATTCCACCCACCATGGGAGGGATTCCCAACATTTTGAAAAGAATAACCTAGATATTTTGAGGAACCAGGTTGCCAAGGATTATTTGTAGAAGACACTGAAGCATAAGGAAAACCATGTGGTCCATAACAATTCTAAGTATGACCTCCTCCTACCAAAGTGTTACCATAACCAAGATTTTTTCCCCCAATCGAAGTATTGAAAGGACAGGAGAGCCCTTTGTAAGGGTTCCACGGATTGGTGAAGGGTGAAAAACCCCAAGAGGTTCTTACGAAGGAGAAGGGCACAATCCCCTGTTGAATAGAAACAAACTAATTCTCAGTTCCTAAACCACTAAAAGTAGGGTTAGTTCATCCCTAAAAAGGATTGAAGCCTTGACCTTCTAGAAAAGGATTGAAACCTTGACCTTGAGCAGAGAAAGGCAAAGAGCCTAGAGAGTGGTCAGAATGAGGGATATGACCTCCTCCAAAAGGAAAACCCTGGAAAGATGATGAACCACTAGCCATAGAAGACATAGGTGCGGAGACAACAGGAGAAATGGTTAAAGGAATTGAGGGAATTTCACTAGAGGGAATCCCAAATGAAAAGGAAATAGTGTGGGAAGGAAAATCTTGGGTGCCCCCACTCAAAGATGGAATGGAGGTAGAACAAAAAATTGCAGTACTATGAGTGATAGTTAAAATAGAAATTGTACCCCCTCCTTCAACTGAAAGAGGAGTACGAACACTAGAATTAATCATAGTTGAAACTGTTTTCCCAGTAGTGGCCATCAAAAGAAATAATGAGAAATAACAGGGTTTTTCGGCCTATGATTTGGGGTTCCAACGTATAATACAACGTCCAAAAAACTAGGAGAAAGAGGTGAAAAAGGAGTCACATGAGACTCAGGGATCTCTTCAACCTAAAATTCATCTTATGACTGAAAAAGAACCCTAGAAAGGTGAGGATTAATCCTGTCCAAATCATGACTTACACTAGGACCACCCTATGAAATTATATCCCCAATCGAAGGATCACTCTCTGACACGTTCACCGCTACTGATTGAAAATAACCAAGAAAATTACTGCTACGCCTTCTAGGAGAAGGCTCGACACTCACAGGTGAGAGCCCACGAAGCCTCCTGGATCAACAAACTGATCAATCAGCCACCTTTAATTATTAAGAGAACTTGTATAGACTAAAAAAATTTAAATCTATGGCGGTCTAGGAGCAAAGAGAACTCTCTGAAATGTCCCTAAACATGTAACCAATCAAGCTAATTTTAGGTATTTCTGCTCTGGGTGATTAAGACTGGACACCAAAATACAAGAAATAAAATATATAAGGATATTCTGAAAATAGTCTGGGGTAATTATGCCCCAGGCCTACTAGCGAAGGTAACAAAAGTAGTTACACTGACCTCCAGACAAAATCCTTTGCCAGTTCAAGTACCCGAGCTTCGCAAGGGAAACATCCAGAAGTACTAATGAAGGTGATGCAACATATGCCTCAAGTACCACGGTTATTCCCCCCCATAGTCACCTATGAAATACCTAGGAATGGAAACTAAGGTTACCAGTTCGTATCGGCAGCCGGGTGGAATAGTTTTTGGTCGGGATCCAACAAGTAGGAGAGGGGGTATCTCTCGTCCTTTCTTTCACTCGCCTTCGTGCTTGAATCCATTTTTAGGAGAGATTTCCCTGAAAATTTAATGAAACTATATTTGAATCTTTTAATCAAAATCTAAGTTTAAATTCAAATTGGCCTTGGAGATTTAAATCTCCACACACCTATTACAAAGCCTTAATGACCAAGACTAGTTGATGTATTTAATGAAAAATAAAAAAATTCTAGTTCATTTTAGTTTTTATCGCTTGATTTTAATGGTTATTCTTAAGTCAAGGGTGAGATGGAAGTGCAAATTATGGGGTTATGGATGCAAGAAGAAATAAATAGAAACCTGGCTACATGAAAAATGCAAATTTTTCTTCGATAAAAGAGATTTCTACAAAGGGAACTACGAAAAAACTAATGAAAGAAAAAAAAATTCTTTTCTCTTTTCAAAATACACGTTCACACACTCAAAATATACAAAAAGACTAAAAATTATTACAATGCAACTATTATAATGCAAACTACAAATTTCTAATGCAATATTCTAGGATTACTCAAAAAACAAGCAAGTGTGTTTCCCAACTGAGAGGTAAAAAACTCAACACAAGGAGGGGAAAAATTCAAACAAGAACTTTTCCCAAAATCAAGCAAATTCAACCAAGTGAAAAACTTTTCACTTGCTAAAAAATGATAAGGAGGCCTAAAAACAAAACCAAAATAAAAATAAAAGGCACACAAAGTTGTTTTTCATTTTTCCATTTTAAGGATGCAAAGAGTTTTTGAGAAAGGAAAAACTACCAAAAGACTTCAAGATCACAAAATTAAACAAAAAGGACCTCAAATTACATAATCCATAG
Organism: Pinus albicaulis; assembly: GCA_034641835.2. Classification (NCBI taxonomy): domain Eukaryota; kingdom Viridiplantae; phylum Streptophyta; class Pinopsida; order Pinales; family Pinaceae; genus Pinus; species Pinus albicaulis. The sequence continues at coordinate 1,001,840,367 of CM076583.1, read as the reverse complement.
AAATCATTAACATGAAAAGACTTAAAATGTGTAAAGAGGTTAAAAACTAAAACAAATTGACCTGGTTAGCAACACCACAACTTCACCAAGCAAGAAAATTTCATGAAAACCTAGAAAACTCTTCAATATTGCAAGAAGTACCTTTCTCAAAAACCAAGAAAAAGAAAGAAAGTCGACGAAAGAAAAGAAAAGGTGAAGCAGTATAAAGGCTGTGTATAAAAAAATTAATACTAATTCACTGTTCCAAATGCTCAGAATAGCTAAGAACTTCAGGAAGAAGCCTTGATCCCTGATCAGATTTGGATCAAGGACCTAAGTGATAGCTCAAATTTCAATGTGTTAGAAAGAGTGTTGAACCTGAGCGACCGGATAGATCTCATCTTCCTGATTCCGATGCCATGAACGATTTGAAAAATCAACACCGTATGAAGAATTTATCGCGATTTGAAAAGTCTAGTAAACTGCAAATTTTTGCATTTTACCAAGGTTGAATGGTCAAAGGTACAGTCAACAAAAAGAATATTCTGGGGAATATTCCCTAAAATATTCCTTCTGAGCCAACCCGATTGTGACAAGTGGTGCAGTTCTATTGATAATTGGGTGTACGTTGTGGTTTTTGGGCCAATTAGAGGGTGACACATGGCCAGCCCGAAGGCCGCCATGTGTCCCCTTAGTGGTGTGGAAAAATTTTAGGGGAGTGGACAAGAGTCGACCCCGTGACCTCCTCACCAGTATGCCTGTGTTTTACCATCTCCCTTAAGCTTGGTTCTTAACAACTATAGGGCACAGGTTCTATTTAATGTTTAAATATTTTGTATGAGGGGGCATGGAGGGGCCAGCCCCTCGGGCCAACCCCTAACTCGTAGGACCTTACCCTTGACCCAAGGGCTTAATACCATAAGCAAATGGTTTTCGGACCCGGTCACATTGCAATGTTTATTGCGACAATTAACGCTGATAGTCTCTTCTTGTAAACTCTAGCGGTTTTTGTTATGCTATCACAAGGCAACAAATGATAACATTTTCCGCATGGTCAATGCCTAACCACCGGGGTTCAACCCTTACCTAACCACAGTTGTGGTCGTGGTTTCCTCTGATAGTTGCGGTTTCTTAACCACGTGGTTCGGATTGGAATGTGGCCACCCAACCATAAATTTAAATGTAATGGTTAGCCACTAGCGAAAAATTTGGAGGCGCGCTTTATGTGCAGATTTTTGCCAACTTTATCTCCAGTTAAACTGAAGTCCTCCGCAATTAGTGGAGTTTTCCTAGGGGTTACTGGGAAAATTGATTAGGATCTATTTTGAGCATTACTGAACCATTCCGAGAGTGTGGATAGTCAATTTCAACTTTCATGATATTCCAGAGTTGTTGGTGAGGGTTGTAGAGCCATCATTGGACTTTTGAGCATGATTTTTCTTCAGAGAATTGACAAGGTCCTTTAGGACCATCAGGGGCCAGTAGCAGAATGAGGCCTAGCCAGGGCATCTATAGGCCTTACTTAGGAAAACAATAGTGATTTTTGGACTTTTTAGACATTATGGAACCATTGGTGAGGTTTTCAGAGCCATTAGAGAACTTTCGAGCATGATTTTTCTTTAGATAAGTTCCAAGGGCCACCAGGAGAATGAGGCCTAGCCAACGCAGCCAGAGGGCATTCTCAGAAAAAAAAAATAGTCTATTCTAACTATTTTGAACCTTATGAATCCAATGGAAGGATTTTCAAAAGCTTTTGGAGAATTCTAAAGGCCGATATGCTTCAGGGAATTTTTCCGTGAGCCTAGAGCCACAGGGTGCCACCAAGTGTTGGGGGCATAACTAGAGCATCCGGAGGCATTTTTCAACAAGTGAATAGTGTATTTTGACTATTTTGGACATTTGAAATCTAGTGGAAGTATATTTAGAGCCATTTGGAGACTTATAGAGCCGAGTAAGCCACAGAAAAGTTTTGGGAAACTTAGGGCCAACAAGGGTTGGAGGCCTAGATTGGGGAGCCAGAGCTCATTTTGAGAAAATTGTAAGTCTATTTTGGATGTATGATATATGCTAGAGACAATAGAAAAGGTTGCAGGGAAATAAAATAATTTCTTAAGGAGTTAGTGTAACGAAGAAGCTCAGGGAAGCTTAAGAGCACCGACAGAAGAGGTCAAGTCAAAGGGAGCCTAGGTCCATCTCCAGAGAGATAACAGCCATTCCAGGGGTATGATGGTACTCTAAACCCATTGGTTTAGTTCAAATAACCATTGGAGTTGAGTAGGAGAATTTTAAAATAAATTGTCCATCATAATCCCAAAGAGCCAAGTCAATTGAAAAAGGCCCAAGGAGACATAGCCCACGATATTCGGGTGAACTCCTTTATTAAATTTGTTGTCATGTGTTGATGAGTAATTTTATGCACTTTATGCTTGCTGTACATGCTTATTATCAACAATTTTTTTTTTTAAATTCCTCACACTTAAAGAAGTAAAATATTTTAAAACACATACACCTGAATCAAGAATTCAATTCCGCACAATCAAGTATAAGCTAGATCTTAATTTGTTTAACTAAGTGGGAGGTTCTTGCAAATCATAACAAGTTATCCACCCATTTCAGATTAGATGGTATCAGAGCACTAGGTTTCTTTCTTGATAGAGCACAAGATTGCTTTCTTGACAGAGCACTAGGTTGCTTGCTTGACAAAGCACTAGGTTACTTTCTTGCTTGTTTGACTTGAAAGGTGTTTAATAGTGAAAATAATTTAACTGTTTGAAAATTGACTAATGCTTACAAGTTTGAGTTTGCTAGAGGTGAAGGGGAGCAACTGCTAGCCAAGTCCAGAAGAGGACAAGAAGGAAGAAGGTTGAAAGCATTCTCCTTACCCAAAGGACCTAAAGGAAAACCTTGAATCACAAGAGGGATTGTTTGCAAAAGAGGTTTCTTGAAGAAGAGATACAAGCTGCAGAAAAGAGCTTGAATCTACAACCATATTGTTAAGAAGCTTGTCAAATTGTTTTGAAGCTCTATGAATTTTTGTTGAATTTCTTTAGTTCATTGACATAATAATCAAAACTTCATCAAGTGACATGTCATTTCCCAATGTTGGACATTGCATCCAACTAATCATCCCAACCATTTGAAGCAAGAGCATAAAAATATTGGCGAAACTGGAACCAAATATTCCATCATTGATGTGAGAACATATGTTTCACATGAAGAAAATTTTCAGTAGCAAAATTCCCCATGGGAAGTGGCTTGGTAAGAATTGGTTTGACTTCTTGACCCAGTAAGACATACATTCATTTGTACATATGAAAATTTCAGTCTTGTATGCATTTATGTTTAAAACTTACGTTTGTTTGAGCCAAATTTGTTGGATGATCAAGGAAGAGATGTTCAGCTACCTTCAATTGAATATTTCTCACCAGAAATTTCTGGTTGAGCTTAAAGAAGATACAATTCTTAACAGGAGGACAAGAGCATCCAAGAAGGGAAGTGTTGACTACCTTCGAGTTGGGGCTCAAAGGCATTAAGCCAAGCAATGAAAAGTGGATGGAGGATGAAAATGTGAGGGTGATGTACTCTCATCCACTGAATAGGTAATCAGTCTTCTGGGGTCCAAAAGATTCCCAATGGGGAGGAGCGATCATATTTGGATCAAGGACGTAAATGATAGATCAAATTTCAAAACGTTCTAAAGAGTGTCAATCCTAAGCGACCGGATAGATCTCGTCTTCCCGATTCTGATGCCATGAACGGTCAAAAAACCGACACCATATGAAGAATTTATCGCAATTTGAAAAGTCTAGTAAACTACAAATTTTTGCATTTGACCAAGGTTGACTGGTCAAAGGTACAATCAGCAAAAATAATATTTTAGGGAATATTCTTGGAATATTCTTGGAATATTCCTAGAATATTCCTCAAAATATTCCTCAGAATATTCCTTTCGAGCCAACCCGATTGTGACAAGTGGCGCAGTTATATTGACAATTTGGTGTACGTTGTGGCTTTCGGGCCAATCAAAGGGTGACACATGGATAGCTCAGAGGATGCCACGTGTCCCCTTAGTGGTGTGGAAAAATTTTGGTGGAGCGGACAGGAGTCGTCCCCGCGACCTCCTGACCTACATGCTTGAATTTTACTGTCTCCCCTAAGCTTGGTTCTTAAAAATTATAGGGCACTGGTTCTATTCAATTTTTAACTGTTTCATATGCAGGGTGCGAAGGGGCCAACCCCTCCCCCATAGGACCTCGCTCCTGACCCAAGGGCTTAACACAAACTACAAACGGTTTTCAGACCTGGTCACATTGCAATGTTTATTAATATGGTTAACAAAGGCAGTCTCCACTTGTAAAATCCACTAGTTTCCATTATGCTTTAACATGGAAAAAAATGATAACATTTTCGCGTGGCCAACACTTAACCATCGAGGTACAAACCTTATCCAACCATAGTTGTGGTCGTGTTTTCCGCTGACAGTTACGGTTTGTTAACCACGTGGTTAGGGTTGGCATATGGCCACCCAAACATAAATTTAAATGTAACGGTTAGCCACTGGCAAAAAATTTGGAGGTGTTCTTGCCAACTTTATCTCTAGTTAAACTAAATTCCTCCACAATTAGTGGAGTTTTCCTAGGGGGTTACCGGGAAAAATTGATTAGGCTCTATCTTGAGCATTACTAAGCGATTCTAAGAGTGTGGATAGTAAATTTCTACTTTATTGGACATTCTAGAGCTTTTGGTGAGGGTTTCAGAGCCATCAGCGGATTTCTAAGCATGATTTTTCTTTAGATAATTTCCAAGGGTCACTAGGGCCATCAGGGGTCATCAGCAAAATGAGGCCTAGCCAGGTCAACTAGAGGCCTTAATTAGGAAATCAATAGTGATTTTTGGATGTTTCATACATTCTAAAAACATTGGTTAGGTTTACAGAGCCACATGATAACTTATGAGTGTGATTTTGGTTCAGAGAAGTTCCAAGGGCCACTAGAGCCACCAGGGGCCAGCAGGAGAATGAGGCCTAGCCAGGGCATCCATAGGGCATTCTCAGCAAACCAATAGTATATTCTGACTATTTTGAACCTTATGAATCCAATGGAAGGATTTTTAGAAGCTTTTGGAGACTTATGAAGGCCTATATGCTTCAGAGAAGTTTTCACTGAGCCTAGAGCCACAGGCTGCCACCAGATGTTGGGGGCGTAACCAGAGCAGCCAAAGGCCTTTTCTAGCAAGTGAATAGTCTATTATGACTATTTTTGACATTATAAATCCAATGGAAGGATTTTAAGAGCCATTTGGAGAATTATAGAGCCGAAGAAGCCAAAAGGAAATTTCGGGTAACCTAGGGCCAACAGGGGTTGGAGGCCTAGATTGGGGAGCCAGAGCTCATTTTGAGAAAATTATCAGTTTATTTTTCATGTATGATATATCTTGGATATAATAGAAAAGTATTCAAGGACAAAAAATGATTTATTAAGGAGTTAGTTCCACAGAGAAGCTCAGTGAAGCTTAAGAGCACCGATAGAAGAGGTCAAGTCAAAGGGGGCCTAGGTCCATCTCCATAGAGATAGCAACCATTCCAGGGGTGTGATGGTATTATAAACCCATTTTTTCAGTTCAGATAACCATTGGAGTTGAGTAGGAGAATTTTAAAAGAAAATTTCCATCATAATCCCAAAGAGGCAAGTCAAATGACAAAGGCTCAAGGAGACGTAGCCCACAATATTCAGGTGAAATCCTTTATTAAATTTGTTGTCATGTGTTGATAATTAATTTTATAAACTTTATGATTGTTGTACATGCTTATTATCAACAAAAAAAATGTTTAATTACTCACACTTAAAGCATTAAACAATTTAAAACACATACACTTGAATCAAGAATTCAATTCCACACAGTCAAGTATAAGATAGATCTTAATTCTTTTAACTGAGTGGGAGGTGGTTTAAAATAATAACAAGTTATCCACCCATTTAATATCAATTCCATATACAAAAAGTGACTCTTCACCAAAAAGGGAAAACCCTAGGTTGACTAGGTTTTTCACCAAGAAAGATAGGAAACTGAGAAATTGCAAAAAGCAAGACTGTTCAAGACTGTCAATGATTAAATAGAAGGAATAAAAAATAGGAAAAACCCTTCATTGGACTCAGAATCCAAAAATTCATTTGAAACCAAATATATGCTGCTTGACAGTAACATACCTGCATATATACACGACTGTACTCAACGAAACACGCGTATACACATGTTTATTTGGAAAAAAACATGTGTACGTGATTGTATGAACTAGAAAGCACGTATAAAAAAACCAATAAAGAAAAAATAAAATTTTAGGTCTGATCTAGAAGATAAAAGAAATTTATGAGATTGAAAATGAATCAAAGATTGGAAAAGTGAAAAAACCAAACAAGAAAGCGGAGGTCCAAAAAGAAACAAACCAAAATAAGAATTACAAGAACATAATTCCTAGTGGAGTCGCCACTTCTATTACAGGATAATACACCGGGGGGTCTGGTTGGGAACCCCAATAGAGCAAGAGGCATACAGAAACCATAATCATACAAACTTGCATTCCTAATTCTTAAACTAGTAAAATGGGAAGAAGGAGTAGTACCCATAGGTCCTGCATTTGAAGGAGATCCCACAGGGTTCAAACCCTCTTCTTCTCCTAGTGCTCCAAAACCTGCAACTCATTTAAGAAAATCACATATACTAGTAATAATTTAAAGCATGTTCAATATATTAGCATTAGATCATGTAAGCATATAATAATAAACTTATGAAACCATTCATAACAAGATCATAGTCATGTATAAAGCATAAATATCATGAATATAAAGAATAGGACAAAGCTTATTTATTGATGAATGTAAACAAGTGTGGAGGTATACCACCTAATTCAGCCACACTCCAAGCAAAATCGTCCTCTGGATCCGTCTATCCCAAGCCCTAACAATTGCCTTCCAAATGCATACACATGGAAGTCATATAAGAGTAATGAACATCTCCTTGAAGGAAACAAGGGTTTCCAAAATATGGGAGTCGAGGAGCCACAACGATAAATCATACATGATCAGGGACAAAACAACTATCATATCAATATCCTATGTTTCTCCTCCCTTTAGGCCTTCCCATGAGATGTCCTTGTACCACCCAAATATAGTTGTTTCAGACGTGATACAATTAGTCCACAAGTTGTTGTAGGTAGGCTTCTGGTGTAACCCGTAAACCTAACCCAAAAAATAGGGATTTTTTTATTTTTCATATTTTAAATTATATATGCAGGTTGGGTATAGATGGACCCGCGTGTGCACGCGCTTTTCAGAGGGCAGAGTCGCATATGGAATTTAAAAAAATGTTTCTTAGATAAAGGAACAAGTCTGAAGGGAAAGGCCTGCCCAAGGCCATAACTCTGAGTATCAGGTATACATAAGTGGAGAATGATGTTATAACAAAAACGAAAGTGAGTCTAATTAGGGCATGAAATAGGGTTTTCTCACCTTGTTGATGACTACTCCAATATTGGTCACATGCCAATCATTAATAAAATTCATGCTAGAAAGAGGGACACCTCCAAGAGAGTTGGAGGTACTCTTCTGAATTTTGTAGTGAGGTGTAGGCCTGATAAAATTTTGAAAGCATGAACTCGAGAGAGATTAATGAACCATAAGTAATTCTTCAAAATTCTAATGCCGATATCATATTATTATTTGAATAAATAAACAAATAATATACCTAAATCTAGAGCTTAGCACATGTTGAGTTCCTTGTTGGTTTCCGCTCAAACCCCTAACCCATACCTTATTAGATAATTTTTCTAGTCATATGATAAACATAGAAACCCTCAAATTTATAGGTTACTCTAGAAAAGAAAACAAATCCCTCATACCGTTGTACTTGACCAAGGGATAATGGTCGTAGAATACACCCTGATGGCTACATGGACAATGCCAACCTTATATATCAGATCAAAATCTCCAAAGAGTGACACCACAAATTACTTTTTTGTAAGCCCCCCAAAGAATATTGTTGAAATCACCAAAGGGAAACAAGGAAGTCAGTTTGTGATTGGTTTAATATTTCCACTCTCCCCACCTTATTTCTTGTGCTCACCAGCTAGATATTCATCAGAATATGAATTTCCCTCTAAAGACTTTCCAATATATTATCAAACAAATTATCGAAAAAATCCTGCAAACCCAATCATGGCCAATATTTCAGGGCTAGCCCAGGGCATCATTGGAATGCCTGGATCTATTCACCCATTACCCAAGAACTCAGATAAATTCCTCTTGAATTTTTATCGTAATATAAATTATTCCCCTAATGATCATATTAGGAAGTTTACGTTGGATATGTTGCTCATGAACATGGAACATAAGGATGTAGTTTGATGCTTATTCCGGTATAAATTTTAAGGAAATGATTCCTTGTGGTACTTATCCCATAACCTTGGGGCAATCATGAGTTGGGGTGATTTTTAGACTCTATTCCTTTGAAATTTTGGTGAGGATAAGAATCTTGCAGGTCTTGTCCAAGAGTTATTTTAATATAATAATTTTCTTCATCAGAATAAAATCCCCCAAGCTTTCTGGTGTACTGATGAAATGGAAATTAAATTCTACACTTTTGGGTTGCCATCGTCCATGGAAATGTTCGTAAAATGAGTCAATAAAGTTACCATATAAGAAAATTTCTAGTAGGAAGTCAAAGTTGAAAAGGATTTGTTGAGTGTTCACAGGAAAATAAGTATCGATGAAGATAAACCATCAATTTTTTCTACGAAACAGAGAAATCAAGTGAGTAGCACTAAATTTAAAAAAACACCTTTCTCTGACCTCTTAGAGATGACTATAATAATAATAAAATTGACAAAAAGGGTCACTGATTTTGAAAGGGTAGTTGGGGATTCCCCCCTAGATATAATGGTAATCCACCTTTTATGAAATATAACCCACCCATGAGTAAAACCTACAATCCTCTTGATGTATATCAAATACAACACATATTTGGGACCTTGAAATCCCTAGATATTAGTATAGAGAGCCATGAAGATGATGAAAAAAGAGTGGGGGAACAGGAGGAGAATAAAGTAGGAGACAATTATTAGTTAATAAATTGGTTATGGGACATCAGGCCTTCTCCAACTCAAGTAGCCAAGGAATTTTGTTCATACAACACTCAAAGTAGAGGGCTAGTGTCAACAAATAAATACATGTCATCTAGAATTACGATCTTGACTATCGATTATTATTTTTCGGAAGAGAAGACACGTATTCCTATAAGCATGTAATCATACAGGTACAATTTTATCATCGATTATCCCAAAATTTTAGTAATTGAAAATTATTTTAAGAGTTCCGAGCCAACTGATTCATCTAGAAATGTCTCTTAGACCGATAGTCATCTTGATAATGAAATAATCATTGATGTTGTTTCTCTACTTAGACAAAGATTCACCTCCAAAACCACACCCTTTCTCTTCACCTTTTAAATTTGTAATAAAAATGTACGTAATTTTATGGTTCATTTAGAAGGTTCCCCTAATGTTATGCCCCTTACAGTTGCAAAGAAGATCGATGCCCATGCTTAGAAGTGCGATACCCATATTTTTCAATTTGACATGTCTAATGTTATAGTGCTAGGAATCCTCCCAAATGTTCTCATAAGAATATCCTCTAACCCTAAAGTCTTGAAGATCATCGACGTATTCGTACTATATTTACCTGATCATTATGGTGTGTTTCTTAACTAGGACTGGTCATTTAAATTGAATGGATATTTTTCCACTAGCTGGTCACAACCATGGTTACCTTGCAAGCGGTAATAAAATAAGATGTGGGTGTAAAGGGGGAGGTATCTGAAGCATGTGGTCACTGATCTAGAAGCCCCCAACGAATCGATATTTTTTTTCAATACCGCACATGGAAATTTTTTCTTAGACACCGTTTTTGGATACCTTCGAGAAGGTTTTTCTCTATACAAAAAGTCAATGAGACATTAAAAAACAATTGATTGTGCTCAACCTTTAAGTAAAGAATGCCTCACACTACATTCAAATTATGTTGATGTAAATTCAGATGTCGATTTGTGGTCCTTATTTTTTGATGACTCGAAATCTAAGGAGGGTGTAGGTGTTGGCTACATTCTCAAGGATCCTAAAGGAGATAAAATTATTATTTCTTGTAGATTGGATTTTGAGTGCACAAATTACACTGCCGAATATGACACCTTGATTCAAAGAATCAGGAAAGTATTGGATCTATATGTAAATTTTCTAAAGGTATTTGGTGACTTTGAGATCATGGTTAAATAGGTATGTAATAAAATTCACTATATTTAGAGTGATTTAAATAATTACCAGCATGAGGTATGGAACCTATGTAGTAATTTTTTTGCATTCAATATTTGTTCCATTCCTCATTTTTTCATAATTGTTATGCTGAGTTGTTGTCTAATGTTTCCTCTAGGCTAATTCCTTCTAAAAAATTCCTCATTGACTCTTTCTATATGGATTTGATCTATCAGCCCAGGGTCCATGATGATATTATGATTTAAGGGAATTTTATGATGATGATCATAACTTGAATTTCCTCCACATGGAGGGAACCTTCATGGACTCAATTATTGACGAAGAAACACATGACTATTCTTTACAAAATTTCTTTTGTTTTTCTTTAATTGGAAGAAATAGTTTCTGGAGCAGTTATTAGGCATACATAGTCTTGCTGAAGATTGGTCGATGAGATTTTTGGGGACCAAACCTCCCTACCTAACCATTGGACCATATCCTCGAGACTTACAAAATATATCATGTAGTTTAGAGAAAATGTTAGAAAATCCAATACCAAAGTCAGTGATTAGATTAGAAAGGTTCAATGAAATCTAATGTAATTTCAAAAGGGTGACTAATTTTTAAGACAAAACCCCAGCTATGCAAGATAAAGTCATAAATTTAGGGATCGAAAAGTTTTCGAGGAATGTAAACTTGGGAAAAATTTGTACTCCTACTCAAATATCAACATTCATTTGATTGTTCAAAGAGTATGATGATATATTTGTATAGATATATGATGATTTAAAAAAAATCAATACACATATTATTCATCATGTCATAACTATGTGGAAGGTGCTAAACCAATCCAATAGAGGTTGTAGAAAAGGAAAACTTCCTTAGAGCCAATGGTTAATAAATAAATAAATTAGCTTTTGGCTGTGAAAATCATCTTCCCTATTAGGCACATGAAATGGGTCACTAATTTAGTTTCAGTTAGGAAAAAGAACAATTGATGTAGACAAGCTTCAAAAATATCATAATACACTGCCGAACTATGGTTTATGGGTCCACATGACTACCTTCCTTGCAACAGATTTGAACTTTGCAGGTTTGAGACATACATACGTGCACGATCACATCAGTTAATTTACACATACCACACATAAAACCCAAAACAAATGCATACACACAGAAATTCTTATCGGAGGGTCCCACAACACTCTCGACCATTTGAAGATGATCGCACTTCGCACAATTTACAATTTAACGTAATGCTAAATATTTATTCCTTACAATCTGTGATGTTACGCAATACCGACACTTGCCTTCTCCACTTTTCATCACAAACCATTTAAATTACCTTGCTTGTTTGACTTGAAAGGTGTTTAATAGTGCAAATAATTTAATTGTTTGCAAATTGAGTGATACTTTTAAGTTTGAGTTTGCTAGAGGTGAAGGGGAGCGACTACTATCTAAGTCTAGAACAGGACAAGAAGGAAGAAGGTTTAAAGCATTTTCCTTACCCAAAGGACCTTAAGGAAAACCTTGAATCACAAGAGGGATTGTTTGTAAAAGAGGTTGCTTGAAGAAGAGATACAAGCTGTAGAAAAGAGCTTGAATCTACAACCATATTGTTAAGAATCTTGTCAAATTTTTTTGAAGATTTGTGAATTTTTTTTGAATTTATTTAGTTCATTCACATAATAATGACAACTTCATCAAGTGAGGTTTCTAAATACTCTACCTTTACAAGACTCTTCGATGAAGGGATGAAGCGAGACTTCTAAATCCTGAAGGATATGGTTCAAATTTTGTATGAATATGGAAGGGAATTTTGTATTTTTATAGAATATGAAATTGGTTGAAACAAGAGCATAAAAATATTGGCGATGTGATGCAAAAAGGAAAAAATAATACGATGATTTGATGTTTTTACAAGGTTTTTTTATTATTTCTTCGAAAAGGCTCAGAGCGCATTTCGAAATTCATATATTTTACATTTTATAATTCTTTTTGAAATAAGATATGTAATAAGCAACGCGCTTTAAGGAAAAACATAAAATTTTATTTTCTAAGATTTTTTATTTATTTTAGTTTAGGAAATTATAAAAAGAATTTCCTATTTATTTCTAAAGGGTCCCTATTTATAAAAATAATTGGGGGGGGGGGGGGGGTGTTGTATAATACAACAATTGGCGATTCACTTGGATGAACCAGATGTATCTGATAATTTTTTTTGAAAATTTTAAACCTTTTTGAAAATAAAATAGTTAAAAGAACGAAATTTCAAATAAATAATATCCTTGCCAAGCAATGAAAATTTCTTTTATTTTCTATTCATAAGAATTTCTCTATAAAGGAATAAGTATGGAAATCTATATCAGTCCTTACTTAGTTTAAAAGGATAAAGTAAATAACCTTTACAGATCAACTTTATATAAATTTACTCTTTTATCATAGATAGAGCCTCTATTCCAATAGGAAATTTTAAGCTTTTGGCAAGGTTACCTTTTACCTAGATATTTTCCATACAATATTTCTTATAATATTCATAAGTAAATTCTAATTTATGAGAACTTTATTTTATATATTTTTATCTAATAAAAAGCCATTGTCTTGGCTTGGTAACCAAAAAATGACAATGCCATTCACAAATAGTAATTAAACTGATCAAGAGGCTCTTGATGAGACCCCTTGTCTTTATGATATAATCTCAAGTCATTACAATGTTTTGGTAGACAATATTAGTAATGTCATTTTAACTATTTATTTATGAACATGGTAAACAAGCTCGTGATGAGACTTATTATCTTTTAAGTTTTTCTTCAAATCATATTTTTTTTATTTTCTTTTGAATTCCTTTTGAAAATTTATAAGATTTTCTGGATGGAATGAATCATAGGTCTTTTTAAGATACTGGATGATAATGTCCAGTTTTAGATTTATTTTCTGCAAGAAGGTTTCTTACTATATTAAATTTTCTTTTCTTGACTGATAAAAGAATATTCATGCTATACAAAAATGAGAGTTCATAAAAAAAAAACTGTTTTATTGAAATTTCATTTTTTAGATCAATATGTCTCTCCAAATCTTTTGATTTTCCTTCCTTAACATTTTCATTTTTTATAAGTGAAAATAAAAATCAAAAGAAAGTCATCTGAGATTTATTTTGAAAGGCTAACTATCAATACTAAGCAAGATTTTTATTTAAAAAATAAAAACAAAAGGTTTTAATATACAAGGATAGAAGGGGTTACCTCCTATGAGAAATATTTTTTCAACATTTGTCCATTAACATGCAAAGAATCCTTTTTGCCTGATAAATCTTGTAACAGAAATGTTGATGGGCCTATTTCTTTAATTATTTGAAATGGACCTAGCCAGAGTTTTTGAAACTTCGTGTGTTTACCCTTTTCCTCATGTGCTTTGTCCCATTTCAATACCAAATCACCCATTTGAAAATTCTTTAGACCAACAAAAGTTGAATCAAATGAGGCTTTTATTATTTGTTGATGATGAATATGAGTTTTACTTATATATCTTCCGGGAAATCACATAAGGAATTTTTGGAACCGACGCGATTCGAACTACCAACTGTAGTTCATCATCAGGATAATGAGGAATGGTTGATCTGACATACACATTTATATCATGAAGAGAGAAGCAACGGTCAAGACCCCAAGGAGTCAAAAAACGGTAAAAAATTTAATACAATTATAAAATAATCAAAAATATAAGTCACACATCCTTAAAATTAAAAAGGTCAAAAAATAAAACTAAAAAATAAAAATATAAAAAGACCTAATTACCCATTCGTATAAGATTAACCCAAAAAACTAACTTAACTCTCCTACCTAAAAAATATAAATAACTAATTAAGTGAACAAATATTCAAGTCAAAGACATAAATTATAAATCAATTATAAATAAATAGAATAATAATAATAATGAAAATAAAATAAAAACAATAACTAAAATTAGAAACAAAAATAAAATAAAATAAAATAAAATAAAATAAAATAAAGAATAAAAAGAACCTACTACAAAATAAAATAAAAACTAACCAATTCAAGTCAAAGTCATAAAGTAAAAATAAATAATTCATAAATAAATAAATAAATAAAATAGAAATAAATTAACAGTATTTATATTTTTAATTTAATAACCAAATAAATTAACAAACATAAACCCGTAAATAAAATAAATAAAATAAAAAGACCAAATTATAAAAGTAAAGAATAAAAGAACCTACTACATTAAAATAAAAATTAATGAATTCAAGTCAAAGTCATAAACTAAAAAATAATTTATAAATAATTAAAATAATCAATACAATAATTTATGAATGAATAAAAAATTTTAGAAATTAAAATTAAAATAAATTAAATGTATTTTATTTTAATTATTAAATAAATAAAATATTAAAAAATAATAATAAGACCAAACCATAAAAACCAAAGAATAAAAGGATCCTTCCAGGGAATGAAGAGATGGAATCCAACAACTGCTAACTTTCCATCCTTCATCCCTATTCAACGTGCGGGACCTCTTCTCAATCTCAATCGCCTCCCTAAATTTCCGGTGATGGAAGTGGTCAACCCTAGCAAGAATTCTAGCGTCCTCCATACAAATGTGATGCTTCATATTTTCTGCATGCTCAGCTAATGCAGAGGACTTGGTTCTACCATGCCTAATATCTGCAGCATGCTCGTGGAACCTCCTATTAATTTACCTACCAGTTTCACCAATGTAGGGAGTCCCGCAAGAGCACAGAATCAAATAAACACCTTTCACACTTTTAGGGTCCAACTGGTCCTTAACTGATTTAAGGGAGCCCCGAATGGTGTTTAAGGGTTTTAAAGAAGAAGAGATCTTATGCTTTCTTAAAATCCGGGCGATCCTATCCGTAGTACCCTGAATAAAAGGTAAATGAACTTTACCAACAACATCACCACTAATCTTATTCAGTCTAGGACCTTTGCTCGCATTCATGAAAGCCCTCAAACCCTGACTTCTACTGTAACTGTTATCTCCAAATACTTTAAGGATATGGGCTTTCTCTTCATCTAAATGATCATTATCAGAAATTCTAAGAGCTCTTGTATTTAAAGTATTCAAAACTCCAAGTTTCTGAGCAGGAAAATGATGAGAATCAGAATGTAGATACTGCTCTGTGTGCATCTTTTTTCAAAACACACGGTGTGAGAAAGAGCCAATATTATTTCTAGAGATGAGAACATCCAGGAAAGGAAGGTTCCCATGAGTTTCATTTTCCATTGTGAACTTGATGGAGTCAGATTGACTATTCAAGTGTCGATGGAAAGCCTCTAATTCAAGACGACCATGAGACCAATTGAGGAACGTGTCATCAACAAACTGCTTCCAAACCTTGGGTTTTAAAGGAGCAGTCGCCAAAGATCTTGATTCAAAATATTCCATAAAAAGGTTGGCTACCACCAGCGAAAGCGGGGAACCCATGGCTACACCACAGGTTTGCTCATAAAATTCTCCTTCAAAACTGAAAAAGGTAGACGTGAGGCAAATTTCCACCAACTTAGCAGTATCAGGATCAGTGATACACCTGATAACCTCGATCGCTTCCATGATAGGAATGTTAGTATAGAGAGAAACAACATCAAAACTAACCATAGAGTCATTAGATTCACAAACCCAACTTTTTAACTCATGAACAAAAGAAGCAAAATATTTCACATAAGAATCTGTCTGACCAACAAGAGGCCTAAGCTTACGGGCCAAATACTTAGCTAGGAGATAGGTAGGCCCACTGATAGTATTAAAAATGGGTCTAAGAGGAACACCATCCTTATGAATCTTAGGGAGCCCATAAATCCTAGGGGTGATAGGATTGCTTTCAATGAGCTTCGAGCTCATAGAACCCACCGTGCAACTAGACCTAATAGCATTTGCCACTATCTTTGAGACCTTATTAATAGGGTTCTTAGAGAGCTTCTTATAACTCCCACTATTACAAAAATTGTCAAGCATCTTTGCTTTATAATCATCCTTATTCATGATTACAATGGCGCCACCCTTATCATCCTTGAGGACAACAATACCAGGGCTTTTATTAAGGGTCTTAAGAGCCAAAAATTCTGATTTGCTAATATTGCTCTTCGGAGGTTTAGCTTTCCTAAGAGCCACGACGCAATCCTGCCTAATGACATATTTCTATGAGTTTGTTTGGATTTTTCTCTTTCTTCTTCCAACCTAAGAATTTGATCTTGTCTAAGTTGAAGGGAAGACGAAGGATTTTCATCAATAAACTGCACTAAAGAAAATGATGGTATCATTACGTTTGTGGGTAGAACTGCTTCTTTCCCATAAACTAACACAAATGGAGAAGTACCTATTGAGGCTTTCTGGGTGATTCTATCTGCCCAAAGAGAAAATAATAGTGCTTTGTGCCAATTTTTATGATTTTGTTCTATAGTTCATTTGATGATTCTGATAAGGTTTTTATTTGTAGATTCAGCTAATCCATTACCTTGTGGATAATAGTTAATTGAGTATTTTAATTTAAAACCTCTTTTCAAAGAAAATTATATCATGGAATTTCCAAAAAAGTAAGATGCATTATCAAATATCAAAGCTGATGGGAGACCAAACCTAGTGATTATGAACTGATCAATAAAATCTATAATACTTTGTGTATTAACCACCTTTAATGGGATAGATTCTACCCATTTTTTGAAATAATCGATTATAGTTAGAATATACCTGTGCTGTTTTGAATATTTAGGAGTTATTTCACCTGTGATATCTAACCCCCATTGTTCAAATGGTTGTTGGATATGTACTGATTGTAGTGGAAATGCTACTTTTCTTTCTCTTCCCGCTACAATTTGACATACTTTACATTTTCTCGCATATTCATGTGCATCTTTAAATAGAGTTGGCCAATAATAACTAGCATGCATTATTTTATGAGATGAGGTGTTTCCTCCGAAATGACCTCCAGCTGGTCCATCATGTAATTCCTGCATTACTTTTTCAGCTTCAGTTTTTTCTAAACATCTCAATAACATAGAATCATAATTCCTCCTAAATAACACATCATCTATGAGTTGATATTGATTTGCTTTAAGTCTCAGAGCACCCTTTGTTGTTTAATTGAGATATAATAGAGCATATCCATTTTTCAAGAGAAATTTTAGATTAGCATATTGTGACTGAGAATCGTTTAGGTTTACCTTAGACAGTTGTATTTCATTTGATTGATCTTCTTCTGTTGGTTAATGAGAGACTCCAGTTAACAACCTGCAAAGACCTTGTCCTTAAACAATTTTAGCAAGATGTATCTCTATATCATATTCTTGAAGTGCAGTAACCCAATTTTCTCTCTTCTCTCCTACATCTCGTTGGATTAATAATTTCCTTACTACTGAGTAAGGTACTATTATTTTAGTATGTGTTTTTAGGAGAAAAGGTCTGAAATGTTTCAAAGCTTTAAACACATCATAAGCTTGTTTTTTCACAACTTAATAATTTAACTCAACACCTTGAAGGTTAGTACTAAAAAACACAATCGCTGCTTCAATGCTTTAATCATTTAACTATGTCAAAACTACTGCATATGATGTATCAAAAGAAAATGCATATAATACAAATTTTTGGAGCAGGGCCTCCCACACTGATGAAAGCTGGTCCATTTTTGTATTATTTTGATTATATTTAGTCTAGCGCAGGGGTGATAGGGCAGATAAAAGCCCCAATACGTTGTAAGCGGGTAAATAGGTAAAACCAGGAGTCCACAAACCACGGTTTACGGACCATGGTAAGTCTAAATACATGAACACAACAGATAATACAGATAATTCGTAGCTTATCACAGATCTAACACATAGCGCAGATTTATATAACAGATAGATATCAGAACCAGATATCAGCAATACTTCTCATATATTATCAAAAAATTCTTACGTAACCCCAAATCCCACCTGTGCACACAACCGGCAGGGTCCGCGCACAGCAGGACAAAGGATCTCCACGCACACAGCCAGTAGGAGTCTGACCCAAACACCCGAAACCGAGACTAACAATCTGAACTTAGCATTCACTTCTATTCCTCTTCTACCTATTGACTCAAAAAGACTTACTATTTATACAAATTTAGCCATAGACATTATGGAACACTCAACTATATGGAAATTTTGATAAACAAATATGGAAGTAAAAAAATATCTTGTAATAGGATTCGTAGTATGCTCGTTTGTAGATGCAATTCAATCTCACACTGTGGCCATAAAATCCTAACTCCAACAGAAACCAGGAAACAAAAAGGGCGGGCCATTTTCTTTTCCTCTTTGCTGTGAGAGACATTTCATTGAAATTCACCTCACACTGTCCATGCAATGTCGAAGTTACCTGCTACTAAAAGCAGAAAAAAGCTTTGCAAAGCGAATTGTCGGTGACAGATGTTAATGAAAAACTCAAAAACACCTAACAAGGTCAACAATGCTGCTGTAATACGCGTGAATAATGACAGTGATATATATATATATATATAAACAATAGACATTATGGAACACTCAACTGTATGAAAATTTTGATAAACAAATATGTAAGTTAAAAAATATCCTGTAATAGGATTCGTATTATGCTCGTTTGCAGATGCAATTCAATCTCACACTGTGGCCATAAAATCCTAACTCCAACAGAAACTAGGAAACAAAAAGGAAGGGCCATTTTCTTTTCCTCTTTGCTGTGAGAGACATTTCATTGAAATTCACCTCACACTATCCATGCAATGTCGTTTACTCGTTACTGCAAGGTAAGCTTATAAGCCAATTGCTCATGATGATGTTAATGGAAAACTAAAAACATCTAAACAAGTACGTTAATACACAGAATATGCTGGTGATAATGACATGATATCTATAGAAACAATAGACATTATGGAACACTGAATCGTATGGAATTTTGATAAACAAATATGGAAGTAAAAAATATCCCGTAATAGGACTAGATATGCCTGCTTCAAGATGCAATTCAATCTCACACTGTGGCCATAAAATCCTAACTCCAACAGAAACTAGGAAACAAAAAGGAAGGGCCATCCTTTACCATCTTGAAAGCACTGCTTTACATATACATAAGTCAAGATTACAAAACAAAATCCTAAATTAAAACTTAACTTTTGACTGCTCAATTTATGAAAACATATATACTCTATACATATCCTTGTTATTCATTATGAAATCACAGTGATTTTCGTGGTTTTTGTAGAACATACCCGATGAATTAGTTCGGCCGACGAGAGGAGCAGCAACGCTGAACTGTGCAGCCGGAACGCGCGAACAGCAGCAGTGCTGAAGGGAGCAGCCACATATCACATAAGTCAACATTACAAAACAAAATCCTAAATTAAAACTAACTTTCGACTGCTCAATTTATGAAAACATATATACCCTATACATATCCTTGTTATTCATTATGCAATCACAGTGATTTTCGTGGTTTTCATAGAACATACCCGATGAATTAGTTCGGCCGACGAGAGGAGCAGTAGCGCTGAACGGAACAGCCGAAACGCGTGAACAACAGCAGTGCTGAAGGGAGCAGCAGGAAACAAAAATTCGCGGGAATAATGAAACAGGTAAAAGAACAGTCTTCGCGGGCGATTTATTTATAGGAATTAGTTCGGCCGAACTATTTTAAAAGTAAAAGTTCGGCCAAAATTTTGTTGCTGGTTTTCCAATATCCAACAAAAATTATGTTTTCTCGCGCCGTCTGTGTGTCATCAATCTTAATGGAATCAACAGTTTGGCCGAACTTTCTAAGAAAGTTTGGCCGAACTATTATGGAGTTCGGCCGAACTATTATGGAGTTCGGCCAAACTTTAGAATAAGTTCGGCCGAAATATTGCCGAAAAAATTTTTCGACCCCCGATTCTCACAAAAGTGTAACCCAGCTTCACGCTTCTGCCCATAAGATATGCTATCTTGTCTGCTGCGTATATTGTAATTTATATTTTTGCTGGATCGAACGCACGTGGATGCAGACCTAAGATCTAGATCTGTAACACTATGTGCACCGTGTATTTATTTAAGCCCGCAAACTAGCTCTGTTCCCATAGATCTGTGTGTTGTGCATGGCTTGGCTTACCTGCTCTCTTTCTGGGTGCGGAAACCTAGTTCTAGCACCCTCCCATACTGCTTCGGGTAAGACTTTGACCTGTGCAAGCAGGTCACTGCCGAAAGGGCCAGTAGTATAGGGGTTTGTTGGAAAACCTTAACGTGCGAACTTGGGTCAGGACCCCTAAAGCCAAAAAATGGTTGCGTTTCCAGGACCAGGATCATTTTGAAAGATCAGGGAATGCCAAGGCCATATTAGAAACCCGAAAGGGCCAGTAGTATAGGGGTTTGTTGGCAAACCTTAACGTGCGAACCTGGGTCAGGACCCCTAAAGCCAAAAAATGGTTATGTTGCTAGTACTAGGAGCATTTTGAAAGATCAGGGAATGCCAAGGCCATATTGGAAACCCGAAAAGAAATAAATTGATGAATGGTTTGAAATACAAGTTCAAGAATTCACGATAAAATAAAATCGCAGTACAAAGATAACTACTGAGGAGTGGAAGAACAAATATATCTTCATAGAGAGCTACAAAATTTTCTTTTTAACAATTGCAATCGTACTTTAGGAGTGGTTGGCCAACTTAGTTGAATTCCAAACGTGCTGGAAGGACAAGCGAGTTATGTAGTGGACCCCAAAACAACTTTCGCAGCTAGAGAAGACTGAAAATACTATCACCTGGATGGTAGGTCACTGGGTGGACAGCGTACTAGGAGGATTTGTGACAGAATTTGCGATTTATTAGTCAGTATCCTATTATGAAGCAGAAAGGAATTTATTTAAAGGGTTCCATGGTAAGTTCCTGAAAATGTTACCTCTGATAATAAAGACCTTGCTGTGCGAGAAAAGTATCCTGTGTAGCCATACACTGTGAATGAATTCCGACCAAAATGAAGGTACTACGCGTAGCGGGAAGTAATATTGAACCAATCGGGAAGGAGATCGGGCTACGTATAGCCCAGTAAGGGATTTAGCCACATTCAACCCTCCATCAACTCCTCCATCGAGCTCTCATCGAGGAAAAAACTCTCCACCACCCCCACCAACAGGTGACATGGTTGCGCACTTAAAGCTCCCAACCTTTAAAGGTGTGGGCGATGAGGATATGGATCGGTTCTGGTTTGTTGCAGAATTAGTATGGGTTGCGTAGAACATACTAAGTGATTTAGTGAGATGGGCTCAGCTATCCCTTGCCTTTGAGGAAAGGGCTTTGGATTGGTATATGGGGTACATTGGGTAGAAGGAAAATGCAACTATTGATGAAATTAAGGCTGCACTAAAGCAATAATTCAAGAGACCCAAATCCTACTCACAGACAGTAAATGAACTGAAGGATATCAATCAAGGGACGTTTGAGTTTGTATGGGAAGCAGATTAGCGATTAAAGAAAGCAATCAGAGAAGGTGGATTCCAGTATGATGATAGAAAACACACAGAATGGTTCATCGCTGTGCTGCTACCTCACCTACGGATACCTATGGGGCAGCAATCTATCGAAACACAGGAAAAAGCATTGGAGGTGGCTATGAAACTAGAAGCTAGGCTGAGAGATGACACTCAGTTGGGAGTACATCAGATTCAAGGTTAGATAGAAGCAATGCATCTCGAGATTCAGAACCTGCGCAAGGAACGCGGAACGATGGTCAGCCCAGACAGATGGTGCATTCAGTGCCGAGTAAATGGTCATACCAAGGATAACTGCCCACTACTAACTGCATATACGCAGACTGGAGAAACCAGTCCCTTATGACCTGAGGAGGCTATGGGATCAAGTGGAGCGCAGCAGTGGTGTCGATTCTGCAGATCGGTTGGCCACGATGAATAGAATTGCCACGCAGATGAGTTACTGATAGAGCAAGGGAGCTTATTCCGGGTTCAGTCCGACCCAATGTCGCCCAGATACCCCGCAGGAGTAAGGGGATCCCCAGGTCTAGGTAGGGGAGGAGGCCAAGGAGGAAGCACGGGTCAAGGGCGGGGCCAAATCATCTGCTACAACTGTGGGGAAATCAGTCATTTTGCAAGAGACTACGTCAATCCAACTAGACAGACCTGCCAGTACTGTAGACAGTTAGATCACTCGATTGAAGATTGCCCGGTTCTAATAGCTAAGATTCAATAAAAACAACAGACTACCACACAAAACGTGCAGCGGGTAAAGGTAGAGCCGCAAGAGACAGGGTCACCTAGTGAAGCACGGACGCAAGCAACCACTAGCCCAGCAACACAAGTAAGAGCGCAACCCCCGCAGGAAATCAGCTTCGTGCCTGGAAGGGAGGACGATTGCGGCCCATTAATCGCACCTAATGATGAATGGGGGAAACAAATCAAACCATTCCTACAAGTATGTATGCATTTACTATGCCACCAGTAGACCACAGAGAATATTCAAACTCTACTCAAGGGGTGCGATGGCCAGGCCTACCCAGCTGTGCAGGTATGAAAAATGCATAAAAAAAACACACACAGGTCGGGAGATGCGATTGACTGCGAAGATTGGGGCTTTTAAGATGGAACAAGTCGTTCTTGACTTAGGATCTGAGGCGAACGTACTCCCTAAGCAGACTTGGCAGCAAATGGGTGAACCTACACTCGAGCGGACCACCACTCATCTGCGCATGGCTAATCAGCAGATTATAACACCTTTGGGAAAATTACCATAGGTTATTGTAAACATCGCTGGAGTCAAGGTACGGGCTGATTTTAAAGTTATCCACACCGTGGGAGATACAGATCCTTATCCAACACTCCTAGGCCTAGACTGGGCCATGATTGTAGGTGGTATCATTAATCTAAAGGATCGCAATATGAAATTTGAGAAAAAAGGAACAAAAGTAACAATCCCACTAGACCTTATGGACGGAGCACGACATACAGACAGAGTGCGCCCATACCAGCTAACTAAGAAGGTTGGAATGGATGGTATGATCTGGCGGGAAGGGAACTCAAGTAGAGGGTTGAAATTCTGGTCACCACACTTATAGGACGCACCTACATTGCGTTGTTTGACAAAGGACCTCTGAAGCATATCATCCAAAGTAAGAATTCTACCCCAGTTCCACGGGTTTGGTCCCATTCAAGACTTTTTACAAGCATTCGAAGGAGAGGTTCCACGAGAATGCCGGTTGGAAGCCCTTGAACAGGCACTACGCAGTGCGCCGGCACAATGGTGGGAGATACATAAGGAGACCTTCCACGAATGGGAATAATGTCAGGATATGATGGTCTTGCACTTTTAAGCACAAAAGGATGTGCAAGAAAAGACCTCCTTGGAGTCTGAAGGTCCCCATGAAGACAGGACCGCAGGGTACGTAGACAAGGGACTCTAGCAAAGCCCTTGCAGGGCTACACTGAAGGATGAATTTGTAGGGCCAGTTGGGCTGCGCAATGGGGACTTAGAAACATACCCCACCACAACTCAGGATGAGGCAAAAAACAATACTACTATCCGATGGAAGGAACATATCAGTGTGACCATTGGGTACACCTAGTATGTCTGAAAGCTGGTTTGGCAGTATGTATCATGTACGACCAAGCTACGTGACTTCCTTGGGCAAAAGCTAGGCTAGAATGCCATAAATCAACCCTCCCTAGGTCAACAACCCCTATGAAACAAAGTTGTGTGGGGGGGCAGGGGCAGAACATGGCGGACATGACCACTACACAGAAGGTACGAAAAGTAGCTATTGGAACAATGAACTCTGGTAACAAGGATGATGTACCGTTAATGGGAACAACCAAATGGTAATTAATGAAGATATTACAGAAGTTTTTTAATGTTCATCTGATGGCACGCCCCAAGTAGGAATGCCATTACCGTTAGTTACCCACGGGAGTTGTCCGCAGGGATGGAACAGTAGCTCTGTTGGCCTGTATCATGTATATAAATTGCCTACCTATTCTGTATACTTCATAATCCTTTATACCATCTTAATCGTACTCTCCCACCTTGCTCCCCACCTCCTGACAGTAGGTGTCCATTGTATACCAATCAGTAAACCTATAGCAACTATGGCAATACCACCCAAGGACGAAGCAATTGACAAAGTATTGGAGCGTTGGATTCCCGTATGGCAAAGCACCAGGGGGGCCACCACGCCAAATGCAGAACCACTTACCCAGGAGATCCCACTGGCTAGCCCCACCACATTCACAAAAGGCACTATGAAACTACTAGAGACTGTTAAAACCGAAGATGCAACGAGGTCACATCTTGCGCTCATTCCAGACGAAGGTAATACTCTTGATAGCCATGGCGCAAAGCGGTGGAGAGCATACGAAACAGGGACCAGAAAGAAGTCACATGCTTCGCACAAGGACCATGATACCACACTCACTCTCACTAGTAGTGACCTCATGCAAATTACAGGCGCCATCACTCTGACCGCTGAGGAAAACTGGTCCGCAATAGTGCACCAAAAGCAGGTTGCGCTCACCACTATTCAGACCAACATTTGGGATATACAGGTGGATACCACTGCAATTCAAGACAGCCTAATTCAAGAAGATACTCCCGTGGCAACTACCAGTTCCTCTCTTGTGTTAGTAAAAGACTGGGTTTGTTCTGTACTTGGCAATGCCTTTTTAGGTATCCAATTCCCTGTCGGCACAAGCATACAGTTGGACCTGGCTGTGCTTCCCCTTGAAGCCCTCAAAATATTTCACACCACTGTCTCACAAGAAATCCATCATCGAGACCAGCAGATGGACCAGCGACTCAGCCTCCTTGAACAGACAATGGAACAATAGCACACTACCCTCACTCTCGCTATCCCATGACAAACTGAGCTCACAACATCGATTCACCAAATCTGCGCAGAACTACCAGAGGAACTCCCTGCTATGACATCAACATAGGATAAGGTGGCAGGCCTAGTAGCGGCATTCAGGGTAGCCAAAATAGAATTGCGGGACCTGAAAACTGTGTTGGCATAACAAATTACCATATTGCAAAATTAGTTACAACCTGACACAACCCCAGAGGTCCGCAAGCAATGCACCACCCTCGTCACCAAAGCTATGGATACCATTACAACACAGATCATCTAGGAAACTCAATTGATCAAGTCCACCACATAGCTCTGGACCATAGTACAACATGCACCAAAACTTTAGCAACTCAACCAGGACTTAAAATAGAAGGAAGAGGCGATGGCCCGCATCAAAGCTACATTACCCACACTGGTGCCAACACAAAGATTGGTAAGCATCAGATTCAGTACTATACTCCAAGAAGAAATTGAATAACTTCGCTGATAGAAAGACACCATCAGTCAACAGCTGAAACCATGGGTCGCTTCAGCCTTCCATGTTTCACAGGATGTGGAGGTAGCAGTTACGCACCTCCATCAACTACGGGAAAATGTCACCTCAGCTGCCGAAGGACCAATGTTGCAAAAGCTTGTCGCACTTGCCCAAGGTGCTGCTCGCCAGAGTCTTGACATATTCCCCCCCCTAATTGCAGATATTAATGAATTGCGTGCACAGGTGGAGGCTCTACCATTGCAGGTGCTCGGGACGAGTCACAAGATTGTGTTGGGGGACTATTGGAGTAGGGCCTCCCACACTGATGAAAGCTGGTCCAATTTTGTATTATTTTGATTATATTTAGTCTAGCGCAGGGGTGATAGGGGGGATAAAAGCCCCAATACGTTGTTAGCAGGTAAATATGTAAAACCAAGAGTCCGTAAACCACGGTTTGTAGACCATGGTAAGTCTAGGATAAATTGGTATAAATAGTAAGTATTTTTGAGTCGATAGGTAGAAGAGGAATAGAAGTGAATGCTAAGTGCGGATTGTTAGTCTGGGTTTCGGGTGTTTGGGTCGGACTCTAGCTAGCTGTATGCATGGAGATCCTTTTTCTTGTTATGTGCGGACCCTACTGGCTGTGTGTGCAGGTGGGATTTGGGGTTATGTAAGAATTTGCTAAGAATATATGAGAAGTATTGCTGATATCTGGTTCTGAGATCTATCTGTTATATGAATCTGTGCTCTCTGTTAGATCTGTGATAAGGTATGAATTATCTGTATTATCTGTTGTGTTTATATATAATATATGCTATCTGGTCTACCATGTATACTGTAATTTATATCTTTGTTGGGTTGAACGCACGTGGATGCGTACCTAAGATCTAGATCTGTAACACTGTGTGCACTGTGTATTTATTTAAGCCTGTGAACTAGCTCTGTTCCCATAGATATGTGTGATGTGTATGGCTTGGCTTACTTGCTCTCTTTCTGGGTGCGGAAACCTGGTTGTAGCACACTCCGATACTACTTCGGGTGAGACTTTGACCTGCGCAAGCAGGTCACTGCCGAAAGGGCTAGTAGTATAGGGGTTTGTTGGCAAACCTTAACGTGCGAACCTGGGTCAGGACCCCTAAAGCCAACACAAATGATTTAAGAAAATCAAGAGTTGTTAAAGAGGGAGCTTCAATGATGCCTTTTTTAATCAACTCAAATGAATTTATCTCTTCTTTTCCCCATTTAAAAATTTAATTTTCTTGATAATTGATTGTAGGGGTAAGACGATTTGGGAAAAATCGGGAACAAACCTTTTTACAAAATTAATTTTTCCTAAAAATGATTGCATCATTATTTTATTATGTGGTAAAGGGATGTTTTAAATTTCTTGAATCCTATTAGGGTCGATATGGATTCCTTTTTCAGAGATAATGAACCCTAATAATCTACCTTCTAATAAAGCGAAATAACATTTTTTAGGATTCAAGGAAATGCCATATTTTAAACATCTTTCAAAAATATTTTTTAGGAGATTCACATGATTGCTTCTATGTTTAGAATAAACAGTAATGTCATCTAAATATATAACAACTGAGTTATTGATTAGTCCTCTAAAAGCTATATCTATAGCATGTTGAAATGTAGCACCAGCATTAATCAACCTAAAAGGCATTTTTTGGTATGTGTATGTTCCCCACTTTGTTATGAATGTTGTCTTTAATCTATCATCTGGGTGTACCATGATCTAATTATATCCTGAAAATCCGTTGAGAAAAGACATCAATTCAGATCCTGCAACTGACTGTAATATCTGTTCCATGGTGGGTAAGGGGAAATTGTCTTTCTGACAAGCTTTATTCAAATTTCTAAATTCTATGGAAACCCTAATGTCTCCATTATTTTTTCTAACTCGGACCATTTTTGATAGCCATTTCGAATGTCTAACAGGAAAAATGACTTTGGCTTTGAGAATTTTATTTAATTCATATTTTATTTGAGTTTCTAAATTCGGATGATTTTTTCTAAGTTTTTGTTGAACAAGCTTATCATCTGAAATCATAGGTATGGTATGCTGAATTATGGAAGTATCATATGTTTTGAGATCTGAATAATCCCATGCAAAGATAGCTGTATATGATTTCAAAAATTTAATGAATGACATCCTTTCTTCAGGTTTTAAACCAAGACCTAAGTTGATGTTTTGAGGTTTTTCTGGTGTGCCAAGATTAATCAATTCAAACTTTAAAGTAGAACTCTGAGTTTTTGAATTGGTCATCTTTTTAAACCTATCTTTCAAATCATAGAGATCTTCCATTTGGACTACTTATTTGGGAATTGAATTAGTATTTGGTTTATATTCAATCTGTAAATCATGTTCATGTTCATCTATGGTCTGACCTTCATAAGCTCTGTCTGATTTAAGAAAGTCTACTATATCTGCATCATTATTAAATACTTTCCAATTTTTTACATTGTCAGGAATGGAAGGCCTAAAAATTAACTTCTTTGGATTGAAAATATATCGGGGCTAAATTCTTTGGATGGTATAAGTCTAGATGCTACATTAGCAAGTAAATTAGCACTTGCATTTTGTAATCTAGGAACTGTGGAGATATTAAATTCAGTAAAATGGGAAGTAAGAATCTGAACTAAAGTTTGATAATGTTTCAAATGTCCAGAAATATGATGAATTGTATTTCTGACTTGTCTAACAATTATTTCAGAATCTCCATATACTTGCAAATATTTAACATTCAATCCAATGGCTTTATATAGGCCTTGTATCAATGCTTCATATTCAGTAGTATTATTTGTGCATTGAAATTCAAGTCTGCAAGCTAACATTGTTTTCTCTCCTTGTGGATCGATTAAAACGCAACCTGCTCCTGCACCATCTTCTTATTTTGAACCATCAAACTATAGAGTCCAAAATAAAGATTGTTTTAGAATTTGATTGCTAAGGTTAACACGTCTAGAAGCATCTGTTTGAGAAAAAAATTCAATTTGATAAATAGTAGTGTTTATTAAAAAAGGTGAAATCTGGGCATTGAATGATCCAAGAAATGATTCAGCTGAATAATTTCCTATGATATTACTGGTGAAAGCTACAGGTTCATTTTCTTCTTCAAGTTCAGTGACTGTATGTTTCATGAATTTTTCACGTTCAATTCTGATTTGGTTTGGTTTTCCATTGTATGGTAACCACATGTGTGACCAATTGGTAGCAAAATATCCATGTAACTTTTCATGCCAATCCCTGCTTAAAATAAGACCATGAAATTCAGGGATGTCTGTGACCAAAATATCAATTACTTGCAGTACCTTTGGATTGGATGATAACCTAATAGATATTGACAACATTTCTCCAATAACTTTAACTCTTGTTCTATCCAATTGAACTATATGTACAACTGACTTTTGAGGAGTGATATTCAATTTTGTAAACACCGTTCTTGGCATAATGTTTGAAGAAGCTCCTGAATCAATAAGACAGTTATGAACATTTTTGTTGAACATCTCATAAGTCAAAAGTAAAGGAGGAGTGTGAGAAATAGATCTATCACCAATTAAAACCAAATCATTGGGATTTACTTTGTTTGCAGATGATGGAGGTTTTCCCATATCTTTAAAAGCTTGTGCTATAATTGGTGGTTGTATAGGTTCTATAGGGATTTCCTTGAGTTCTCTAAGCAAAATGTTCTGCTATTTTTTGAGTTTGGTCATTTCGTGTAATCAAATATTTGCTTTAGTATTTTTTTATATCTTCAACTATATTATATTCCATTGTATCTGAAACTATCAATTTTTTAGAAGTTGTATTAGGATCTGGTGGAATAGAATCTATTTGAACAATTTTAGATTTTCTAACTGTTGTTTTCTCCTTGGTGGGGAGAGAGTTTTGTTTATGATTTATAGAGTTGAATTAGAATAATATTTACTTCTTTTAGACAAAGGAATAGCTTAAATTTCTTCCTTTATGGGAGAATGAAATCCAATAAACCATTCAATTCAAATTCTTCCTCAGATTCTAGCTCTTGTTCAGATACTGAGGGATCTTCAGTATCTTGATCGGATTCAACATTCAAAATCACATTTGGAGGTTGAGATGTTGAAGAAGGGTTTTTATTAAATGGGAAAAATGATTTTTTAGGGGCTGAAGGTTCAGCAACCTGTTTCTTTATTTCAATCATATTTTTTGACATAGTCTTTAATACTTTTTGAATACCTTCAAGATCAAATGGATCTTTCAAGACCTTCTTTTTTGAATCTTGACTAAATGTCACTTTCTTGGATTTCATGTCTTCTATTTTTTATCATTTTTCTAATGCTAAAATTATTTTCTCTATAGCAAGAGCTTCTTTCATGTTCTCTAAAACGGTAGCTTTACCAGCTCTATCTACAGAAATAGCTATATTAGAAGGCAAAGAAGAAAAATACCACTGTATTTATACATCAACAATGGGTTTAGAAGAAATTGGAATTTTGTTTAATAACTTGTTAAATCTGGAGTTGAAATCTTTGATCCTTTCCCCTGAATTTGTTTTAAGATTGGAAAGAGAATTTATTAGGGATGCAATAGTTCTATCATCTCCAAATTTTGCAAGGAAAACTTGCTCAAAAGTTGCCCAATCGGCAATAAATCCTGTTGGAAGTGAAAAATACCAGGATCCTGCAGATCCTTGTAAAGTATAAGGAAACAATATAACAACAATATATTCATGGGAAACTCCTTTTAGATTCGTGGCTAACATAAAAGTATTGATATTTTCTTCCACAAGAAGACCATCATCTGGATTCTATTTAGGTAACCATTTTTCAGAATGATCTAGAAGAGGATTTGGATTTTCTATTAATACAGCACCAGGATTCATCCAAGGTCGATTAGCCATAATTGGATTTGAAGTTTGTGAAGATATAGAAGTAGATCCAGAAGTAGGGGGAATGAATGAAGAACTTACAACTGGAAGAGTACTACTTGCAACAACACTATTTGTTTGAGTAGAAGAAACAGAAGACTGAGAAAATGCAGATTAAGTAAGAGGATGTGAAGAAGTAATGGAATTTAAATTTGATCTAACTTCACTTGTATCTAACTTAGATCTAGATATAGAAACTTTTTTGCAAAATGATTCAATTGGAAACTAAAAAGCTGGAATTCCAAGTTTCTCACTTTTAGATGTAGTTAATATCCCAGTTTCTCTAAATAGAGAAGTAACACTTTCTTCAGAAGCTTCTGGGTTAATAGGATTTTCAGCAGAAATAGATATTCCTTCTAATTTTTGAATTAAAGACTCAACTTCGAGAGACTTGAGAGTGAATTTTGAAGCAGATGAATGTCGAGATACTTCAGGAGATGATGGAAAGGTTTCTACTATTTCCGATTTCTGAGTTGGTGATCTAGAGTGTGATCGGGAAGTTGTAGAATGTTTTTAGGGAGATCAACTCTTATGAGGGCATCTAGTTTGAGGTTTAGACTTATATGCCATTCATAGTCGACCCTCCTTCTAGCACCAAAAATGTTGAGGCCTCAGAAATCTGTGGCAAAAAAAAGGGGGATAACCACCCAGTCCGGACCTTAAGACAACTCCTTTTCCATTTGGGATAGTGGCTCTGACTGGATATAATGGGACCAATTACCCAGAGTTGGGTTTTTTCTTTGATTGTTAGGTTTATATTTCAAAGGATTTGCATGAAGAATTACTAAAAAGTAAAAACAAATTTATTCTAAAATTAAAAACTTTGAATTTAAGTCTAATTTAATCTAACCTGGGATAATATTAATTTTATGTGATCTAGAATGATATCTATTCAATCTGTGATGATTAAGATCATCACAGATTTAATAGAATTATTACTTTGTAAGATGATTCTCTTGAAAAATAGTTAATCAAAAGAAAATGAGAAACATATCGCATATATTTGATGATCATATATAAAACAAACCAATTTCTACCTTTATATCATACAATAGTGCAACTGATATTTCAAACAAAAACAATCAATTTCATATATAATTCATTAAAGTTGGATTCATCACTAATATTCAAAACAGAACTAGCATACATGATAATAGTACCATATGTGTACTGTCCTGTTCATCTGATCAATGATAATAGGCCACATTCAACTCTTCTATCAGTAAGTCTTTCAAATAATACAGAAGTGCATCAACAGTGATCAACAAAATGATATATAACTGAAAAGGCCATGTTCCATTATTTTATCAGGGCATCGACAAACTTACTTACAATTAAGCATTCTTTGCAAATGTTCTCAATAAAATTCCGGACCCTTCTCTAAATACATGAGAAGGGTTTAAATACTAAACTAACTATAAACTAAAATTAAATTATTACAAAAATGTAGAGGAGGTTTCAAACAACCTTTCTCTAAAAGCTTAACTTAAACAATAATCTAGGAATTTTGAACTAACAATCCTGATTCTGTGAATCCTGCCCTTCTTTCTGAGTGCGATCACGAAGTTGAAAAATATCTAGCATTGCTTTAAACTTAGCTAGCTGTGATATCCATGATTGAATCCGTCCCTTGAAAATATCATTTGATATTACTGACTGAGATCTTTTTTCTGAATTTGTAAGGGATTGAAGAGTTTGATGTTGATGGTAAGGTTTGATTAGAAAATTCCAGTAATTTTCCTAAACAAACTTATTAAATTTTTTGATCATTTCTTCTTGTGTATCTGCTCTCTGTCTCCACTTTATTTCTACTTCTCTTGTTCCTGAAAAAACATCAAACGTGTTTTCTTTTAGAAGTTTTGTTTTAAACAATTGATCACATATAGAATGGATAATCTCATTTGATTTCTTGGATGTCTTGGTTGCTTCTTTCTTTGCTTGATTAATTTGTGCTCTCCACTATACAAATAACATTTCTTTGTGAAGCTTATCTATTTGTGGTAGATTATCTTGCTTTCCTATTTCTAAAATTTTCCACTGAATGTGTTCTTCGATTTTATTTTCTAGTCTTCCACATTCCAGTTTCTAAATTGCTATTTGCTAAATCATTATCTTATTGGAATCACAATAATATTCAATCATGGAAGCATGGTGAAAAAACACTTCTTGTTCTTTCTTTAACATGGTGTTTACATCAAGTGCTTCTTTGATGAATGTTCTAACTTTGATTGATTCTGTAGCTCATCCATTTCTTTCTCTAGATGTGCTTGCTTTTCATTAAGCTCTGTGTGATACTTTAATTTTAGGATTTTAATCTCTTCATGAAATTGGGTTGTGCTTATTTTGATCTTCTCGATAGACTTGGATTTCTCTTCATTTAACAACCGTTATAATTCTTGTACTTTGGCTTCCTTTTGTTTCAACAATACTCTAACCTTATTGGCTTTATCAACAGTAGTGGTGGCATATGCCCCTGCATATTGTGTTAACTTGGTTAGATCTTCAGTGGGATCATCTGAGGAATCCTTCCAAAGTACATCAAGTAATTCATCTGTTGGTTTTGGAGTTGTTTCATCAATCCTTCTTCTTTTATTTCTTTTCACTACAACCTTGTAGCTAGGACTGTAGAAAATATCTAATTAAGGAATATCTTCAATCTATAGAACTATCTAATCTGTAGGGTAGGCCTGTATGAATTCTTTTTCATGCATTTCTGGAACTCTTTGTAGCGGATTGACAGTCTCAACTATTTTCTGTGAAGGTTCTGGTGTTTGGAAACTTGATGCTTGAGCAGTATTGGGATTTTCTTTTGGAGTCTTTATTGCTTCAGCAAGTTCTTCCCATTCATTCATCAGATCTTTTACCTGAGATGGCTTGGACTGATCTAACATGCTATGAGTATGTTGAATTGTTTATGAATTTGATTTTATCCCATTGTTCTTTTTTTTCTCCAGCACTTCTATCTCTTGAAGAATTTGGTCTGTTTTTGAATTTTATTTCTTAGATTAAGATTCATTTTCAGATTGATCTGAATTATCAGACTGCTACTACGATTGAACTGATTCATTTTCAGATATATCTTTCATTTCATCATCTAGACTAACACTTGGAGTGTTTTTTTCATCTTCAATAGTCAACAAATTCAAAGGAACGTTTTCTAGCCTCTTGTTTCTATATGCTTGAAAAGCTTAAGCATCCTCTTGACTTAATTGACTAGAAACGTATTTGATAATATCAGAGAAATTTTCCATGCCTTGGAAGAAGTCATCAAATTCATCTGCTTCCTTTACAAAAGGCTTCATTTTTAACTCTGCGATGTAATTTTTAATCACATCATTGGGATCATATAATCTTCCTGGCATAAATGCCAATTTCAATAACTGAATCTTAGGAACCTCTTTGAATGTGTGGCCAATATTAGCCAGAGAAAAGGTGCCACACTGTAGAGGGAAAGTAGGCCAAATAGCCTTTTTACCATCCTTTAACTGTTTTTTGACACCATTGATAAGATGATAGGCTATTTCTTTTGCAAGTAATTTATCTGGAACATAGTAAGGTAAAACATGGGGAGAAGCATGACTCCCAAATACTCTAATATATGTGAACTTTTCTTCAGCAACCCATCTAGCTACGGGAAGAATATCTACATTGGCTTCTTCAAAAACCCTAGGAGCCTTTTTGTTGAAAATCCTTTGATGCATGGGAAATATTACTCCATAGTAGATTTTATAGAAGTGTAAGTGGAATTCATAATCCCAGAGTTCTCTATGGTAGATATGAATCGGGGTAGGGTCTTTGGTGGTCCATTTCCAACCCATGGTAGGAAAATTAGAAGTAAAACAGATAGCGTCCATGACATAGGCAGAAATATAAAAAGAAGGTATTTCTTTGAGTGAAATACTTCTTGTATTCCTATATTCAGTTATATGCTTGGCTAGGTATTTGGATAAAATGTCTACCCAATTTAAGATAGATGAATTGACGATTGCGTCAATTAGGGGAACCCAATCTCTTGAAAATCTAGTACTATCAGGCTTGGAAAATATTCTACACAACATACCAGCGACATAATAATAAGAATTAGGAATTTGTGAAATTGGGTATGTACCAGACTTATCTTTCTTCAATTTCCCTTCATTGTCCTTCCATTCATGGATGACTTTGATAAGATCTAGATGTTTTTCTTTGAAATTTTGCACATATTTATTTTCATATTTCTACTGCAGGGTTGGTAGTCGATACATTGTTGCTAAATCCTCTGCTTTGAAAGAACCCATAATTTCTCCTCTTGAATTCTTGAACATTCTATCTTCAATGTTTAAGTGGTCAATTTCCCACTTAACCATATATGTATAAGGAAGAATATTTGGTCTCACAGCTATCCTGTGAATGTGCGAGCATGCAACGTAAAAAACGGTTGCATCAGAGGTAGAATCAGTGCCTGTTGCGGAAACTTTGTTTATCACCCTTGGTCCTTCATCTTCGAAGAGTTTACACATTGCCTCCCATGTCGAACTGCTGTAGTCTTTTTTGCAGACGATGTTTGAAAATAATGAAGACATATCTGTGCCTTTTGTGAACAATGTTTGAGAAATTTCTTTGCCCTTTTTACTCATTCTGAACTTCTTCAACCCGGTAATTGATTTCCTGAGAGCGAAGTGAATTTAACACATAAGGAGTATAATAAGAGTAAATCAATCATTTACTTCAAACACACACAAGAAGATGTCAATCTATCTATCATCTTTCATAATTCCTAATTTAATATTTCACATGGCTTCGCACGTAATATCTATCAATCGTTTCAAATCCGTTAAGATCTTAAATTCTGTTTGATATGACACAAGCTGTTTTCACACACTGAATTCATTTAATATGCAAATCGCAATCATTATTTATAATATTTCGTGATGTTTGACCCTTAAAGGCTGCAAAATGCGATCTGCGCAAATCACAAATCACAACTTTTATAGGATAGCGTTTGAGTATATATTATAAGTTGTGCGCAATGCGAAATGCGAAAAACTTAAAGTGACCGTGATAACGAAAGATTTTATGTTTCCTGGTTTATTTTCTTGTCTGGTCTGCAGGTATCAAAACTTATATCATTTTCTTTTTAAAGCTTCATTGACTAAATAAAGTGAGATGCGAAAAGGAAAAAATAAAACGATGATTTGATGTTTTTACAAGGTTTTTTAATTATTTCTTTAGAAAGGCTTAGAGTGCATTTCACAGTTCGCATATTTTACGTTTTATAATTCTTTTTGAAATAAGATATGCAATATGCGATGCACTTTTAAGGGAAAAAAAAAAAAATATATATATACATATTAGAAAATTATAAACAGAATTTCCTATTTATTTCTAAAGGGTCCATATTTATAAAAATAAATGGGGAATTGTTGTATAGTACAACACCACCATAGATTGCATCTTGCCCATCCACCTGAATGCTCCTCCAAATAGGTTAATCACAAACCCAGTTGTATATCTTCTTTGATCCATATCTCTAGCCCAGTATACATCAACAAATCCATGTATGTCCAAAACTATGTCCAATATTGGTTTTCCTTGATAACAAAAACATAATCACTGGTGCCACGCATATACCTGAAAACCCGCTTCATTGTTGTCTAATGCTCCTTCCATGTTTTTTAAAAAAACCTACTAAATACTCCCACTACATGTGCAATGTCCATTATAGACCATTGTATACATCAGGCTACTGACTGCACACGCATATGGAACGCAGGACATGCCCTCTTCCTCTTCTTGTGTCATGGGACATTGTTCAACAGATAAATTTACACCTACACGAATAGGAATCTTCACAGGTTGACTATATTTCATATTAAACATTTTCAATTTTGTCTCAACATATTTTGGTTTAACTAGAGCTTCCTCTTTTCCCAATCTCGTTTAATTTGCATGCCCAAAATATTTCTTGCAGCACCAAGATCCTTCATGTCAAATTTGGAAGACAATTGGATCTTCAAATCCTAGATAATTTATTTATTGTTTCCAATAAGCAACGTATCATCCACATACAAGACCAAATAAATAACACAGTCAGCAATTAATTTAAAATACACACAATGGTCCACTTTTCTCCTTATGACGCCAAGTCCTTGTAAATATGTATCAAATTTTGGATACAACATCTTTGGTGATTGTTTCAACCCATACAAATACTTTTTTAACCTATATACCAGTTCTTTCTTACCCTTCACCGCAAATCCTTTTGGTTTATTCATGTAGATCTCTTCTTCTAGACCATGAAGAAATGTTGTCTTCACATCCATTTATTCTAACTCAAAATAAAAATCAGTAGAAATAAATAAAAGTAATATAATAGAGGAAAACTTGGAAACATGAGAAAAAATATCACCAAAATCAATTCCTGGAACCCGGGAATAATCTTTTACTACCAACCGAGCTTTGAATTTCTCCACCTTTTCTTTTGCATTCATATTCTTCTTGAACACCCATTTTCTACCAATGGATTTCATTCCATATAGAAAATCCACCAGATCCCAAGCCTCTTTTTTGTCTAGAGATGTAATTTCTTCAATCATAGCCTCTATTGGAGAGGTAAATCCCCTCTGCGGACAGAGACAGTCCCTACTAGCCCAGATCGGGTCTAGCAACAATCAGACACGCAGTGACGCGGGTCTCTAGTTACAAAAATGACAAAACATGATGAGTTTCCTACCTCAGGTCCTACGCAATGGTCGTTGGAGAAAGGATGATGCTTCCCGTCCTCCGCTTTGGCAGATCATGATCCTTCCACTTAAGACGTCCGAACACCTGCACACATGCAAAGAAACACAACGATACACAACATAGAATCTAAATCTTGTAACCATACATCAGTCAGAGAGGATGTAATTCATTGCATCAAAAACAAAGATACATGAATGAAACCATAGTCAAAGTCGTTTATCATTAATAATAAAAAAGAAAGATACAACCCAAAGCTCTGACGTTGGATCTTCCTTCGGCAGGTCGACAGCGGAGCACGTCTTAATGAAGTTCGTTGGGAATGGGACTAAGCTCTCTCTCTTCGGCTTGGCTCTCAAAGGCTGTCTGGCGATAGTCTCCTTGCTACATATTCAGCTCTTGGTACTAGCTTGCTAAGGGAAAATGGCAAGCTTATATAGATAGTGGAAGGGGATTTGGGATCCCTACAATCGTGGGATTGGCCCTATCCTCAAGGAAGCTTCCATGATAGGTGGAAAACCACTTCCCCTACATGGAAATCTGGAGCCAAACCTCCCAACTCATTTTAGAGACTCATTCAGGAGTTTGTTGGAATCAAACTTCTGCCATTTATTTTTTAAAAACATGCCTTATTAAGCTTGGCGCGAGAAATACACTGGGACAGAGCGCCAGTTGGCGCGCCCTCTTTAGTGGATTTTCCCCATTGGCGCGAGGGCAGAACTGGCTAGTCGCACCAAGGCCAAAAGATCAATTTTTATGGTTTTTCAAAGGAAAATTTCTTCAGAGGAATGATTGTCCTTGTCAAGAGGGATGCTATGAAAGTGGTTTCAGGTCATGTCATTGCTCACAAGTCACGGAAAAGGCCCTCGAATGTGCGGGATGGGGAATTGCATGGACGGTGATAAATTACTGTGTAATAGATGCCCCCTAAAGCATGAGGCCCGAGAGAGAGAGAGAGAGGTGAAATGCTTTACGAGAACGTGTCCAACTGAAAACACTGCTGATGGAAAACCTGCGTAGAAAAGTACAACTGATATCTCAAAGTCATGATATGTGGTATGGGCACAACCATTCGCAATACAGTATACAATAATCAAGATTCGAGGTATGGACGCAACCATCCAGAAAGGATCAATAAGTAGACTCAGGTATGGTCGCATCCATCCAATCAAGGAGTCACGTAACCAATCATGATAATCCACAAAATCCGCAGCCTGGATTCCATGAGACAAGATCTAGGGTCTTGCGCTCCATCTCAACCCAAACAGAGTACAAGTCCTAGCATGTGAATATGTGAGCTGAAGTCAAACATGCAAGAACATCGTCTGATTACCAATCAATGATGAAAGCCATTAACAGACGCGAGAGGAACCACCAATGACGACGATGGCCCTCAAGGTACTATAGGTACAATCCACGGAAGGTGAACAGTGAGCTGGCGTCGAACACCCACATAATCATTCGATCAAAGGCCAATGATGAAAACCTTGCATTGAATGTGAAGAACCTGCCATTGAGGCATGTAGGCTCCAAGGTATCAAAAGGGAGTCTCTAGATCAGCTTCCCGGATAATGAGCTGAAGTCGACAAGAAGTGACCTTGATCGAAGGTGGGCCATGATGTTTCCCACA
The DNA here is from genome assembly GCA_034641835.2 of Pinus albicaulis. Taxonomy (NCBI): domain Eukaryota; kingdom Viridiplantae; phylum Streptophyta; class Pinopsida; order Pinales; family Pinaceae; genus Pinus; species Pinus albicaulis. The sequence continues at coordinate 1,001,801,505 of CM076583.1, read as the reverse complement.
TCATCGACATGAGACAGAGTAATATAATTTTTGTGAATCAGGATCAAATGAGAATCCGAGGGTGAAAACTTGCAGAGGTCAACTTCTCTTAAACATATTGGTGGCATGACACTGGATTTGGCAGTATTTAACATCAAAATATCTGAGATCATGATGACGTGGCAAAGAGCAAGTGAGAGGTAAAAAAGGATTACCCAAACCCATGGAGGCAAGCAGATAGCGAGATGAGATGTCCCCAACCTGACATGAATGCAGACAAGTGCCATGTTCAAGAGCGACATACTTCCAACACGACGATGATACCGATTTCATTTTTCCCCACCATTTCTGGCGAGTACCCCAATTATTTTTTAAAACAAGCTTGAAGGGGATAGCATATGCTTGCGATACAAGTTCATCCTTCGGACAAATCCAACCTAGTACTTTTAATGAGCCCTAGGAAGGAGGAAATCGAGTATCGTCATTACGAAAAAATCCAATGTCATCAGGTTTTAACGAGTCTGACAAAGGAAGAACTCGGCATCTTTTCATGTTTAGAGAGTTTGAAAAGACAGCGGAAAAGTAAACTCCAGCAGTCCCTTTTCATAGATAGTTTCTCAGATCCAAAAAGGTAGAAAACTGTGTCTGAGAAAACCTCCTAGTCGCGATAGGCTAGGGTATTCCTTTTTCGTATATAATCTATCCCAGCCCGAAAAAGGGGTAAACGTATACTGGGTAGATGTCGTTTCGCAACCAATTTAACGAGATCAGAACAACAAGCGACTCGACAATATTTTCAATTTTTAAGAGTCAGAAAAGAGTTGAAAGTTGAATCCTCCTGGAGGAACGAGTGGTATTAAGGGTAGCAACTGGTTCTGGTAATGGTGGAATTTCTCAGAACATGATAAAATTCAAGAGGCTGGCTAAGAAGACCACTCATCGCAGCGGTTCCTCAGGAATGGGTAAAACAACCAAGTGAAGGTGTATGATCGGCCTAGCAGATGGGGATGATGGAATGAGAGAACCAAGGCTCATTTGGCAAAACAGGCTGATAAAATGGCAATCACGAGGGGTAAAATGGGAAAGGTTTCATTTTTACACAAGCTTGAAACAAAGATAAACTATGCTTGAAACTGGTTTCATTTTTACACAAGCTTGAAATAGAAACAAACTATGCTTGAAAAAGTAAGCATGCCCCCAACATGGTGACTCAATTCGAGGTACATGCCCCCCAAGCTTCAATCCATATGAAAGGCAGATGGAGTGAAGGTTCAAGTTACGAGATCAAGAGAAAGACTTGATTGGGATTTTATGAGAACTAAACAAAGACTCGAATTGAACGGGAACATGTTTCACTATTTTAATGAGGTTGACACATTAAAAGAACTATCCTCATAAGAGCTTGTTTCATTTTTTAAGGATCTTGACACAAGAAAACGAACTCTGCTCCAAACACCTTGTTTCATTTTTTAACGAGCTTGACACAAGAAAACGAACTATGCTCCAGAAACCTTGTTTCATTTTTTAACGAGCTTGACACAAGAAAACAAACCTTGCTCCGAACACCTCATCATAATGAACAGGAATTCACTGCCTCCAAGATTTTCTCGTCTGATGGAAGGAAAACATCTTGGAAGTCTGGACCCAATGCCCCCAGCACACGATGTACAATGGCACTATCACTAAATACGGGCACAGGATAGGTAGCCACATAATTGACATGCAGTGGGGATGACACAACCGGTGGATAAAGATCCGGCAGAGATGATGGTGGACTATCTGCCATATGAGGACCAAAGAACACAAGCTGATCGATGGTCACAATCCGACCTTGGTGCGGAAAACACATCACAAGAAAGAGGGAGGAGACAAGTGCTCCCATGGCATAAGTATAATCACGGCCCAGGAGTAGATTAAATTCCAAGGGGACAGGAACAACCATCACATCCATATGGACAGTTTTCCCTCCCAAAGTAATAAGCAACTTTAGAAGGATTCCTAATAGTTGACTAGTTCCTTTGTTAAATGCCAACAAATTATGCGTAACAGGCACAAGCGATGGCGAACCGAAAGCTTGCCAAGTAGTTGAGGTTAAATACTAACAGACACACCTTCATCTATAATAGTGTTAGGTATGACCAGATCAAAGGTCTGTACCGTGATCTCGAAAGGCACATAAGACGGAAGGTGATATCCTGCGAATCGACTCCAATCAAAGGAAGCGACCAAACTACTTGGAGGGGCTACCATCGAACGGGATGGTCTTCCCCTGGTGTTATGGTAGAAGAAGGAGCATCCTCCGCGACCTCCATCTTGAAGGTGGGAGGGGTATCCTCCGGGACCTCCATCACGGGAGGTGGAGGAGCAACTTCTTGAGGTATGGGGACAGGAGAATATTTCTCCAAGTCCAAGGAATCTAAAGAAACAAGAAGAACCTGTGGGATGTGGGATCCACTCTCAACGGAAAAGACATACTGCACCGTAGACGGGGCCAGCTCAACCGATCCCATGACCAATGGTTGGTCAGGGACGAATTCCTTAATTTGAATTTCTGGGGGAGCAGGATCAACAAAGGATGACTCTTGACTAATCGAGGCATCAGCTGGTGGAGGACTCAAAGAAATCTACTTGTAACTAGCTGGAAGGCATGGTGTAGAAAAAATCGAGTTGTCCAACACTCGTTTGGCTTCATCCATATATGGACAAAGGTGAATGGCATGGTGCCCTTCACACAACTTAAAGGGATTGGCAAGATTACCCTACCTCTTAGGAGCTTTACCAGCACTAGCTGAAGACGTGCCCCCAACTTGACTCCTGGAAACCAAAGGCAACAGTGGATGACCATTGGACCATTCTTCAAGCACCTTGGGAATGCCAGGGCAATCTTGAAGAAGATGGTCTCCCATGCACAACATGCAAGGAAACTTAACTTTCCACGGAGGGTTGGAAGGTTCATCGAGAGCATGTGTTTTAGAGGCAATAGCTGTAGATTTAGCCTCTCGCTTATCTGAATTCTTCTTCTTTGTCTTCTTCTTCTTCTTCTTAGCCACCTGGTTACTCGAATCCAGACTTTCACCAGGCGAAGTAGAGGAGGAGGACACAGAAATAGGTGAAGAAGGGGAGAGGTCCACCTTGTAATCAACATGATGTTGTTCAGGTAAAAGAACTGATTGAACAATTGTCGGGACATTCGGGACCACAGAGGTTGAAAACAACCAAACAGGAAACCCAACAGTTAACCCGGGAAGGGACAACGTTGCCATATAAGGAGCACCAACATTTCCAAAAGGAGGAAAAGGACCAGGATTCCCATTGGAGGGGATTCCTTGGTTGGTGAACTCTGGAAAAGTTGCCATTAGAAACAACTTTAGAACAACACCCTAAGGAAACTAACTTTAACCAGGAATATTTCGTGGGTAGTTAATTTTTAAAACATTGAAACAAAACTCTACCATTTCATCTTTTAGGAGTCGAGAAACAGGCAAAAGGTGACTCTGTCACTTTCAGATTGGAAACAAGCATGAAAGGACGAGCACTTGATGATCTTTTCAAATTTAGGGAGTCGGTAAAGATCAAACTGACTACTCTGGTAATCTAGGCAGATGGGTGTACCAGATATCCATGAACTGCAATATACACCTTGGTTAAAAAATGAAAGATAAATCAACCAAGGACTTGACATACGTGCAGGCAATCTCCCCAAATGCTGTGTCCAGTGTATCATGGGTATAAGGCAGCAGACTCGGCTTCCTACGGATAAAGGATAGCAACCTAGCGGGGTCTCCCTTTATATACACAACAGTATGGGGAGCACAAGTCCGTACTAGTGCTATCTAAAGCCAAAAGGAAAACGACAGCTACTAGGTTTAACGACGCCGGAACACGTCACTAGCCTAGACCTCTAAATATTTCGTTAATGTTTCAATGCTGCCTTAAGGTAAATTGAATAAATTTTAGAGTTGATCTTTAATTATGTTTCAATTTCAGGCCCTATATATTGCACTCTCTGATATGCAGCTATATGAGAAAAGAAATCTTTCAATTCGATGAATGCTATCTAGTTAAGGGAAGAGCTTCAAACAATGATGTAACAAATATCAATACTAAAAACGAAACTTTTTCCAAACTAGATGACTTTCACTATCCAAAAGTAATTTAAAACATTCAACGATGATAATTATGCAATGCAATCTATGCAAAATCCTCTTTTTTGAAAACTATGCAATTGTAATCTATGCACAATTTCCTTTTCCTTTTCAAATGATAAGAATGCACTCAATGCATTTTTCGATGAAATGAGAATCTACTTAATGCATGATTTTAATGAAAGATAATGCACTCAAAGCGATTTTTAGTTTTCAATCATTAAACAATGTAACCTAAGTTCAATGATGGATCTCAAAAACACTTTTCAATGCAATGTGATCTAATGCATTTTAACAAAAGAAAAATTTGAGATGAAAACTAAATAAACGCAAATCTTCTTAATGAAGGATGAAGGAAAAAGGGATGCAAACAAACACTAAGAATGCAATCGTTGTTTCAAAACACTTTGTAACGAAATTCCTCAAAAGGTTTTAAGACATATGAGGTCAAACACAAAGAGGACTTCCAAAGCATGAGATCAAAACAAGGCATTCATTCCCTTTTACATCAAGAAATCATGGAGAGAAGACATTTCAGCTGAACAATGAGCAATGTAATCTATTCTCATACAGAGAAAAGACTGGAAGGGAAAGACACACTGGTGAAGGATTTAGGGAAAAAGTCTCAATTTTCACACACCCTGAAATTGGCACGACTTTTGTGGGTGAAACTAGCGCCAACTGGCGCGACTTTCTCACTGAAAACTAACGCCAATGGAAATTGGCGCGGGTTGCTAACTGAAAACAAGCGCCAACGCCTGAAAATGAAAAAACAAAGAATTTCTCCCAACCAAGACCAGACTCACCACTTCAAGAAAAATCTAAAACTAACCCAGAAGCAAAGTACTGACCAAAAAAAAACTTCCAAACAAGGGAAAACCCTAGCAACTACAAAAAATGGCGCGACTGTTTGGCTGTAATCTGCGCCAGACAGGGTATGGCGCATGTGATGAACTGGCAACTTGCGCCAATGGGCGCGACTGTTAGGGTGGAAACCGCGCAAATCAAGCCAACCATGAAAAGATGAAAATTTCGGAAAAGCAGAGGTCAGACCTAATCCTCTGGGGCTGAACATAGGTTTTACACCAGAAGGAGACAGACCAAAAGATCAAATAAAATAGACAAAAGCCAAAAGAAACCGAAAGAGACAAGACAAACTCCAATCAAATCCCCAGTGGAGTCGCGAGTTTGTTGGAGAGGTAAATCCCCTCTACAGACAGAGGCGATCCCTACTAGCCCAGATCAGGTCTAGCAACAATCAGACATGTAGTGACACGGGTCTCTAGTTACAAAAATGACAAAACATGATGAGTTTCCTACCTAAGGTCCTATGCAATGGTCGTTGGAAACAGGATGACGCTTCCCATCCTCCGCTTTGGCAGATCACGATCCTTCCACTTAACACGTCCAAACACCTGCACACATGCGAAGAAACACAACGATACATAGCATAGAATCTAAATCTTGGAACCATACATCAGTCACAGAGGATGTAATTCATTGCATCAAAAACAAAGATACATGAATGAAACCATAATCAAAGTCGTTTATCATTAGTAATAACAAAGAAAGATAAAACCCAAAGCTCTGACGTTGGATCTTCTTTCGGCGGGTCAACAACGGAGCACGTCTCAATGAAGCTCGTCGAGAATGGGACTAAGCTCTCTCTCTTTGGCTTGGCTCTCAAAGGCTGTCTGGCGATAGTCTCCTTGCTACATATTCAGCTCTTGGTACTAGCTTGCTAAGGGAAAATGGCAAGCTTATATAGATGGTGGAAGGGGAGTTGGGATCCCTACAATTATGGGATTGGCCCTATCCTCAAGGAAGCTTCCATGATAGGTGGAAAACCACTTCCCCTACATGGAAATCCGGAGCCAAACCTCCCAACTCATTTTGGAGACTCATTCAGGAGTTTGTTGGAATCAAAATTTTGCCATTTATTTTTAAAAAATATGCCTTATTAAGCTTGGCACGAGAAATACACTAGGACAGAGCGCCAGTTGGCGCGCCGCGCCCTCTTTGGTGGATTTTCCCCATTGGCGCGAGGGAGGAGCTAGCTAGTCACGCCAAGACCAAAAGATCAGTTTTTAGGGTTTTTCAAAGGAAACTTTCTTCAGAGGAATGATTTTCCTTGTCAAAAGGGATGCTATGAAAGTGGTTTCAGGTCATGTCACTACTCACAGGTCACAGAAAAGGCCCTCCAATGTGCGGGACGGGGAATTGCAAAGACGGTGACAAATTACTGTGTAACAGCCTCCTTCCAGAGTTTTTCATCCTCTGAATCCACTACCTCTCTGACAATTCTGGGATCATAATCAGTAATATATAAAGAAAATTTTGAATAGAAATCATACGAACTATACCTCTCTACCTTCCTTCTCTCTTGAATTAATCTTCTAAAAACTAGAGTGTGTGTCTCTTTGTATTCCGATTCATGTTTTATTATAGAGTGTGATTCTTCTCCTAATAGTTCAAATTCTATCTTCTCAGGTCTCTTTAATAGTACATCATGTTTAATAACATATTTCACCTCTCTAAACACCACATCTAGGTTTTAGAAAACCTTCCTTGTTTATGGGTTCCAAATATTATAATCTTTTAAACCATCCTTATACCCAATAAATATTCACCTTTAAGATTTACTATCCAACTTGGCTATTTTATCCTTTGGAACATGTACATATGAATCACAACCAAATACCCTCATATTTGAGAGATATGGTTTCTTACCAGTCCATACCTCATGTGGTGTCTTATCCTCCAATAGTGATGAAGGTGATTCGTTAAACATGTAACATGCAATATCCTCTACCTCTACCCAGAATTCTTGTCCTAACCCAACACCATTGATCATGCTTCTTTCATTTTCCATCAATGTATTGTTCATTCTTTCCACAACTCCATTTTACTTAGGTGTGTATGGAGTATTATTTTTCCATGCTATACCACACTCCTTACAAAACTCTTCAAATTCCTTCTTGTAGAAATCTCCACCATTATCTTTCCTCAATACCTCGATCTTCTTCCCTATCTAATTTTCCACTAGAGCCTTAAATTCATTAATCCTGTCAAAGACTTCATATTTCTTCTCGAGGAAATATATCCATGTATTCCTTGAGAATTCATCTATAAATGATACATATTACACACACTTACCTAGTGATGGAACCGAAACAGGTCCAAACACATCATTGTGCACAACCTCTAATATCCCTTTCGCCCTCTTCGCACCAGAGGAGAATCTCACCCGAATCTTACTCCCATATACACAATGTTCATAGAAATAAAAATTTAGAGAGAAAATAGACATACCTTATACCATATTATTACCATGCAGTATTTGAAGGCCCCTCTCTCCATTATGTTCAAGTCTTTGATGCCACAACATAGCCTTTTCTACAAAGACTACTATATTTTTTACTCCACTTTTTGGAACCACAAAAATATTGCACCCATCAATAAGTGTGCTACCCAAAAGCTTGTACATAGTTCCAATCTGAACTCTCTACATTAATACAAGTGCTCTCTAAGCCATCTTGAAGGTATCTTTCTCGAACAATGTTTTTACACTTGCATCATCCATCTTGCATATGGAAACTAGATTTATGGCTAATGTTAGAATATGAAAAACACCAGGAAGTGTTCTAATCCTTCCACCTTGCAAATTCATCTTGAATTTTCCACGTCCTATGATTCTAGCCTTCCTATCATTCTGTAGGAAGACATCATCACCATCATATTTCTCATACTTGCAAAACCACTCCCTATGGGGAGAGAAGTGAAAGGATGCACATGATTCATTCAACCATGCCTCATGATCTAAGTGTGTACTTGAAGAAGAATCCAAGTACACATCCCCACCTTCATCTGAGGTGGTTTTCGCCTCTACAGAAGGAGCACCAGTAGGTCCCTTTCCTTTCTCAAGAGTTTTATATTTGCAATCATTTTTGTATTGCCCTTATTTTCCACATTTCCAACATATCTTTATAGGTTTTCCTAGAGATTTTTATATCCCTCTAGATTTAGATCTACCACTTGAGGAATTATTTATGTTTATGTTTTGGGACCATCCTCTTATAGACAAGGCATCTCCATTTTTTCTCTCCATATTTTATGTCTCATCTCCTCCAACAACAAGGATGAGACTATTTCATCAAACTTCAAGCTAGTTGTATTGCTACCTAAATCAAGAACTAAACTATCCCACGATTTTGTATAGAACACAACAAATTGATGCACTAATCTTCATCTAAAATTTTAATATCAATGGATAATAATTGGCTTACCATAGTATTAAAGGCATTCAGATGCTATGTCACAAAGTATCCATCCTACATGCTCAGGTTATACAAATTTTTCCACAGGAAAAGTTTGTTAACCAAAGACTTAGACTAATACAAAGTCCCTAGCTTTTCCCACAAAGAATTTGCAATAGCTTCCCCTGATACATTTAACAACAATAAATCTGAGAGACACAATCGCATTATTCTCTTCGCCTTATGATTTAACTTCACCCAGTCTTCTTTCGACTTTCCTATTAGTGTCATACATGGATTTACATCAAATCATTGATATCTATCCACCAATAAATCCTCCATATTGAGCTTCCACAACTCAAAAATATGTCCAATGAATTTCTCTATGTTTTTCTTTCCACTATTCGCCATCTCCTTTCATCACAATAATCGATCTTGCAGATCTCCCATTGTAACAAGGTCTACCACAGGCCCAAGAAAAACCCCTTAGCAGCAAAGTCATCCTTTGAAACCGAAACAAATTTAATACCACAAAAATTACCTACAAATGAATTCTTAAAAAAAAAAATAGCAAGAACATAATAAAAACATAGATATTTTCGCTTGGAACCTAAGCCGAGAAAACCGAATTGATTTTTCATTATATTCTTTTCAATTTTACAATACATATATAAACATGTCAAAGCATTCATAAATCCCAATCCATTAACCCTGGATTAGAACATAAATGTAGTTCTTTTGATCGGATCTACCAAATACCATGGGAAAAAACCATCATGCCCAAAACAATGCACGAAAACCATATGCAAAACCATGGGTAGGTTTTCCAACCATGTTTGGGTCCAACCCCCATCCTTGGGTCCACCCAACTATTATTGGATCTACATATGTACAATGATTGGTGTGAAAAAAATGGAAATAAATTTACAGATGAATCTGGATTGTATGTAAAATTACTATGATCAAATATTAGTGGAAAAATATTGTTATGATTAACATCAGAGATCTTAGCAAGATCATGAGAAATAACGATAGGTTTCAACTAAAATGTCTCATCTTCTTGACAAGTCTCTGAAAATTGAAATGTTAAACAGTCATCTAGTGGTGATTTAGTAGAACCAAATATTTTATATAGATTGGCATCCTTCAATGTACAGCATAAATTGTTTTTGTTTTTTTGTTGTTCTAACCCACGGGGAATTGAGCATTGAATCTCTTGCTTCATACATGAATTCAGAACAAGCTGGTCACCAATTGAGCTACACCCCATGGGATTTGTACAAGATAAATTTTTATTAGTATAACGACAACTATTAGCATTACTTGATTGGTTAAAAATTTATATTTCACCAAGTTGATTATTTAAATCACAAGACTCTTCACTAATTGGAAAAAGAAAATGAATCGTGAGAAAATTCTTTGGAAAATGTAATTGTTACATAAATTACTTCTTCCCATATAAAAGGTTGAGAGATTTTAATTTGAGAGGAATAAAATACACCATTAATGTCATTTTGCACTTAATTAAATTATTATTCAACAGAATAAAAATCTATAGGATTTAAAACATTTTCCTAATAATTGTAATCATTAAATAAATTACGATATAATGAATAATGGGTGCAAGGTGAAATAAAATGAAATACATCGCATGAATCGTTAACCTTAAAATATGATCTAAAATTATCTTCTCTAAAAATTAACTAAGCAACTTCCATCATGTGCTCTTCTAATAAATCTGAACGGGAAATATTATTTAAAACATCATCATTTTCATACTCAAAAAACAAAGGAAAAAGAATATCATTAGATATATCAAAATGAGAAGATTCAAGAGTTTTTTCTGGTTGAAAATTATTAATGGTAGAACTTTGTGGAAATCGATCTTGAATCTGATTAGTTAAACTATAAGAGGGTTGTTCTATGTTATGAAAATGAATTTCAGAGTCAAATTCTTCCATGATTGAGAAAAAATTATTAATTCATGAATTAGACAATTTTCTTCATTATTATTCAAAAAATTTTGATTACTTGAAACCTTGTTGTTTATAAAATGTTGGTAATTTATAATTTCCTTATTTTTAGAATCTAAACCATTATATGGACAAGAATCAATATATGATTTAAATTTATTATAAATTATTTTCCCATGATTATAAGGAAGAGAAATAAGATGTTCAAAAATTTACTAGTAGAATTAATCCATAACAAAATAATTTATAATCTTAGTTTAATTTAATGTGTAAGGCTCAAAAAAAAGCTTAGAATTAATCCATAACAAAAATGAATTAATCTTGTGGAAATTTTTTTAATGATTCATCAAATTCTATCCTTATATTATTTATTTATTCACATAATCAATCATAATCATAATAATAATAAACAAACAAAAAATCATCTATAAACTGGTCCAAATAATGAATAGATGTGGTTGGCAACGTTTCACACCAAATATTCGTGCGACCTTGGAAAGTAAGGGTGAAAATTATGCACATGACACCTTGATGAAACATATTATGATAAACACATTTTTGAATAAATTTATTAATATGTTCATATGCAGTAATTTTACTCTAACCATCAAATTTATTTTTTGACAAAATATTAACTATCTTTAGTGGAGTGCTGCAAGATACTCGTCCAAATATGCAACTCCAAATAGGAATTTTGGAAAGATCCATTAAAAATAAATGACTTAATGTGCAAAGCTCCATAGGTCAGCATGTCATTATGCCCTCCTTCTAGTGCCAAATTGTTGACAGGCGAAAGAATTCCTCCTGCAATGAGTGAGTATTGGCCTAATCAAGGTCCCAATTAGACCCTTATTCATTTGATGTGGTTATATACTCTCCAAAACAAATGCTCGGTTGCATATACTAATCTAACCTAAAAATATATACATAAAAACTAATATAGTCTAATCATCCTAAATATTTACAAGTAAATATGAACAAAATACAAATTGTTGTGTATGAGTCGATTTGGCTTGAAAAATCTGAACAACAGGGGACGGGGGATCACCCAAACACATTACTTTATAAACATTGTGGATGTTTAAATTGTTGATAACCCTAACTGGAATGTGGGTTCAATCAACCACTTAAATTGATTTTTGGGATCTGTTTTAAAGAGCTTATGAAAAAATGATTATATTTTTTATGTTTTTCATATAATGAAATTAATCTAAATGATAGAAAATAAATCTATCTCGATAACGAGAGAAAGACTCCTAACTATGTTTTTTAATATCAAAAAATGAATGTTGATTCGCTTAGATTAAACAAATAATAAATTTGTTTTAACAAAATAAGTCAACATTGCATATACTTTATCATTTCAAAATAAATGATAGAAGAACATTCCAACATTCAACAAGCATCAATATAAAGAAAATGATAGAGGAAAATACAATCAATGTATTTTAAATAATTAAAATATCATACAATACTCAGATCAGCTCATGCAATAAATATCAATGCATGATTGGTCTTCAAAAATTCATTGTAAAAAAGGTTGATTACAAAACTAGAGTCTTAAAGTGCAATGATTTCCAACCATCTTGAGACTATGATTTGAGAAAAACAATCCCACAATAATATAAGTTCCTTCTTGCTTTGGTTCAACCTCCTTCAACTCTTCTACATACCCTTTATTTATAATCAGAAAGTTCAATTTAAAAATAGAAGTTTGTTTCCTTATAGCTTCAGAAAAATTTGTTTTCTGATTTCTTGGGATTTGAATATTCCTTTTTTCCCATCTACAATTTCAATTCATAAACCCTGAATCTCCAAGTGGTAACAACCTTCTCTAAATTCTGCAAAAAAACATTCACAAAATTATCATTAAAAAATCTATTAAAGCTTTAAAGAAAAACCCCAATTTAAAATAATTGAAACTAATCATTCAAAGAAAATTTGATTCTTGTAAATTTGATACAAATTCCAAAATTTGAGCCAAAACATTTTTGTTTCAATTTTGATAGATGAACAATATACTGATGAGATCGAATCAACAAAATGTTTGGCATCCAGATTCATTTCCAAAATAACCCAGAAATATCGATTTGATAAAAAACGTAACCCTTTTTCTACTGATTTTTTTGGAAGGTTTAGATTGCATATTTGTTGAAATAAATACTTCAATATTTTTTTCCTTGTTTTGCTCTTTCCAAGGAGCAATCCTGCACTTAATTTGGGGTTGTGGAGCTATACAACGCAAGTTATGGCTCTCGAAGGTTGACGCTCAACAGCCATTGATTTAATTCGTGGGAAAATTTCATTTGTCAATTTAAACGCTAAAATGATTATCCCACATACACGGGCACAAAAATTAAAGTGTATATATAAGCTTCTTAGTTTAATTTAATGTGTAAGATTCAAAAAAAAAGCTTTAACGAAGGGACCTGAATTAAATAAAATAATATAGAAGGTCAACCATTAAAATAATAAATTAATTAACGATAAATGAAAATGAACATAGAATAAAAAAATACGAAAATAAAATAGTAAAAGACATGAATAAAACAATGGAAAACAATGAGATTTTCCATGTGGCAATGAGATTAAATAAAATAAAAGACATGAATAAATCTAGAATGATATATACAAGTAAAACAGTGAGATTTTCCATGTGGCATGCGGCATGCGGCATGCTACCTCATCCAAACAGTGAAAAATATAAAACTTCAAGCATCCATAATTTTTTGAACATGAATAAATCCTCTGACCTCCTCTAAGGATCAACACAAACAAAAAGCTTTTCACATCATAGGAAGTAGAAACAGGAATTAAGAAGTTGAAAATAGGAAAGTGATGCAGGGGCATTAGGCTCAAGAAAATACTTTTTATTTAAGTAGATATAGGGGGTCTGATGTTTCTAATTTCTTGTGTAATCCTTAATTAATTTGAGTGATTTTAAATAAATATTGGGAGAAAATTGTAAATGTTCCCAAATGATTGGAGAACACGAGGGAATCAGATTAGTTAGGAATGTGAAGAGTCAGTTTCAGCAAATTTAGGGATTTAGTCTAGATTTAGGAAATCTAGAATTTCAAGAGTTTTGTTGAGCATTAAGGGCGCTGAATCGGTTTATTATTATTTTGTATAAATAAGCCTCAGAGGCATTAAGCAAATAGAGCTGCAGAGTGTGTGAGTGCTTCAATTTAGGGCAAAACGGGAGTTTGTTCCTGTAAGCCTACAGGCAGTTGAAAGGGCCATTGATTTTGAAGATCTGGCCGAAGACAGGAAGAATTTTGTAAGTGGTTTCATTTGGATATATATGGAAGAATTTGTTTCAGCCTTATATGAATATTGGTTGATTTAATTTCTGTGTGAATGGCTTTGTACTTCATAAGCAACTATGTAAGAAACAATGTGGTAAAATACTGAAATTGGGGTTAATGGTGTTTCTGCACGCCTTTGATAGATTAATGGCAATACCGTGGTAGAGTATTATGAATTGGAACCATGTGTGTCTAATTTCGAAATAGATAGATGAGATCTATTGTGCAAAAGAAGGAACTCTGTAGTAAGAGTTCATGTGATGGTCCCATATATCATTGAAGAGCCGATGTTGAATTGGGTTGAGGATTTATCAATTCTGTTGTGCAAGACCGTAGATTGAATTCTGTTCTCACACATTTCAATAGTTCAACTATTTGAAATCGAAATCGAAAGCTTGTGAAACAGGTCTCATCAGAACTGAAAAGGTTCGATTCATGAGTGAGATGTACGAATTACTGAGGGGTTTGTTTTAAAAAGCCTGTTTGTATATTTAATTGATGATGGCGACGGTTCATGCGTAGAGTTGTGGAGGTGAACGGACCCACGAATCAGAGAATGCATATAGGATCTGCACAAGTGATGAATTGGTTGGAACAAGTAACAAAGTTCGAAATGGAGGGGTTAACGCCTGCCCAGACCTCGTAGCAGATTGAAAGAGCCGTAGAAGAATTTGAATGAGGACTGATGGTAATCGAACGATGAAAGGACCAAGTGAGATCACAGTGGATCGATTCTCATTTTGTAGAATTTGAAGATGAAATGGAGCAGTGGAATCATGCGTAAATAACCCATGAAGAGGAAATGCGAAAGGGAAGACAGAACCATGAGGATGAAGCGGTTTTGATGAGTCTAAACCGGCAGTATTGCACGGCCTCAAGATTGGTAAGTTATTTTACATTTTGGAACGCGATAATGTTAGATGGTGGACGCGTGGCGTTGAGTGGTTTTTAAAAACCGTTTTTATCGCGTAATTCTGAGAGATTAAGAAGTGTGCAGTTGTGTTGCACGACAACCATCGGATTGATGATGCGTTGTGACGACCGAGAATTCATTTAAAGTATGCGGTGGTTTGAGTTTAATCTAAAGTCGAAGACCTTTGATATTTGTTGACATTTGGATGTGTGTTGACTATTGATTAACCAAATCAAGCTTTAACTTGAATGATAGAGCCGTGGGAAATACATGCCTTCAAAGTTCCAAGAGAAAAGGGGAGCGAAAGTCTATTAAATTGAATTCTGCAGAATCGAATATAATTCAATTTTAATAGAGTGGTTTACTTCATATGACTTAACCTTTGATTTCAAAGGTATTCTCCATGTATGCTTGGAGCATTGAGTTTTATTTTTAAACCATACAGAGTTGAATATAAGATCTCAAGTTGAAGACTGAGATATGAAGTTTTATAATGAGTTTGAGTTGGTGATATTTGCCAAGGTTGAGCTCAGGAATTATAACCAGAGTGTGGGCTAAAAGAAGCGTTGAAGGTTTGAATGCAAGATCAACGCTTTTAATAAATGGAAAGTTAAGTAAAGATTCACCATATATGTGATGTGTGGAACCCTGGTTATTTAACCAATGCTAAATAGATTGGTCTGAGTTGTTTATAAAGGGAATTCGACTATGGTTTAAGTCATATATTCTACAAGGAGGTAAGCTTGAGCATAAGATATTGAAATCTGGATGTATGGTTTTATAACCATTGTTAAGGAGTAAAAGTTCGCATTTGAGGTTTGTATTATTGCCTTTATAAAACATCAGTTTTATTGGAAGAAGCTTCCGTAAGTGGGCTTGTATATTTAGGTTATAACAGAGATTTTAACCTTTGATGGAAAAGCTTCAGCATTGATTTAAATTGCCAGTTTAGAAAATAAAATGTTGAAATTGCCCAGATTGGGAATTTGTATTCGATGGAAAACTAGAGATCCATTTTTATATGCATGAGAGTTGAAAATGTGGGTTTGGCGGGGTAACCTGCCATCAGGTGGTATCAGAGCTGGAATAGCTCGTTTGAAAATTAATTGTGGAATGCATGTGTGCTGAAAGTAAATTTGAAGTTTTAAATATGTTTAAGAGTGATTGCAGATTTGAAGAGGTGTGCAGTGAAGGTATTCAGATTTGCAGAATCTGAATTTGAAGGCAAAGTGTTTTGAAGATTGCCAGGATATGTTCTGAAGATGTGAACACAGGTGTGATGGTGATGGAAAAGAGATCAGTTTTGAATCTGACAAGACAACATGCAGTGCAGCAGAGCATTGGAAGGATTTGCAGAAGTAATTGCAAATAGATGTTGAACAAACCCTTGAAGGTGAGGTAGTTTTGATTCTGTTTGAAGAATTTTGTTTGCAAATGCAGATTGCAAACAAGTGAGGAGCATCTCAAGAAGATCACAGCTTTGAAAAGTAGTAGTGAAGGAAGCCAGTGAAGGTCTCTGAAGAGAAAGAAGAAGGTGTGGCAGAACCTGGAGAATTCCCAACAACGGTTGGATGAAAAGAGAACAGATGTGTTCTTGAAAGGGTGCAGAGGAGTGAAGCCTGAAGGAGCATAGAGGAATTCTCAAGAGGTTCCAGACATAGTGGACCCGTTCTTGCCAAAATACCGGATCCAGAGAGAGGATTGGTGAGGTAAGTTGTGACAAGGAGGACTTGTTACTGCAGATATTTCAGTGCAGCCCGTGATGAGTAAGTAAGAACTCATGAAGGAAAAGATGACTACTGATAGTCATAGCAGAGATTACAGAGGTTCTGAGAGAGGCCACAACAGAATGAAAGTGAAGAAAGAGGATGCCAAGACAGATGACATACAAAGACAGTTAAAGAAGGAAGAGTATGAGAAAGAGGTAGCTGAGATCAGCGAACATTTCAACAAATTGCAGATGATAATAGAGGAAAGCCAAAGAGTTGGTTGGCTCATGAAGAAGAGAGTGAAGTGGCAGAGGCTACAAATGAAGAAAGAGCAGATGATACATGCTCAGCAAAAAGAGAGATTACTCAGAATGATTGAGTATTTGGAGAAGGACTTGAAGACTGAAACTTCAAGTGAGACTAAGGGGTCGAATGACTTTACATCTGACAATTTTTGTATGTTTGCAGGAAAAACATGTGAAGAAGGGCAAGCTGCTGATATTGTCACTAAGGAAGAAAATGAGACAGCCAGATATTTTGAAAATGTCCATACACAGTTGGAGAAAAGTTTTACTTTTCAATATATTGGAAGCAGCGAAGACTTAACTTATGATGATGACCAAAAGCTGGAAATTGAGAAATCAATTGGATAGCTTGAAGAGACTGAAGAGAGGACCATTGAAGAATTTCTGAAACGTATAGAAGACTTGGAACAGCAAGTGGATTTGATGATCAAATCATCAAATGAGACCATGGGGTCTTATGATTTTGAAACTGACAAGTTGTGTGTGAATGCAAGCATTGAAGAAAACAGTTCATATGATGAAACTGTAATGAGTGAAGTTAATTGTTGCCAAGCGAAGTATGATGATGATTATCTTCCAAATGAAGATCAGATTGAATTACTGCAACAAAAGGAATTCATAAATTCCTTGTTTTATGAAAGAGATTGTTTCAATGGGAACATGACAGTTATGTCTGATGATGATAAATTTGTTGTTAATGATGATAATGATAGATTGATTTTATTAAATGGCCAAGTGAAAAGCGATGGACAGATAACTGAATTTATTACAGAGTTGGAAGATCATAATTCTATTCTGATGAAAGATGGAGAAGTAGTGACAAAAGGAAACTTGACTTGTGAAGATAGTGAAGACTGTATGAATGTTTTCTCAGATGAGATGACAGATTTGTGGCATGATTTAAGTATTCTAGAGCAGAGGATAGAAACACAGAGAAAAGGTGTTCATAGTGTAAAGGAAGAGTTGAATGGAAATGAAAAAGGTCATTTTTATGAACTAGTGCAAGGAGACATCCTTGAGAAGGATGATGCGAAGGAGAGACTAACTGACAGTCTTGAGAATTGTTTGAAGGATTGGAATTAGCATACTGATGTGCTGACGACATAGCAGCAGGTTGAAATGTTGCCAGAAGAAATGACAGAGCAGTAGATTGAAGTGTTGTCGGAGGAAATGTCAGAGCAGCAATTTGCAGTGTTGTCGGAAGAGGAAGAGACACAAAGATTTAGTAATTTTGATGTTTTTTTATTGATTTCAGGTACTGATGGAAGGACTAAAGGATGTTTGGTCCAGGAGAAGAAAATAGATGATGACAGTGACTGGAAATTTAAATACCAGTCCAAGAAATTGTTGAAGTCAGAGAATGAAGAAATTGTCATAAATGACAATCAGGAAGAGTTTTTCTGTTGCAGAAAACAAGAGGGAAAGGATGATAGGGTGGTCGTAAGAGCTCAGCAAGTAAAAGCTAGAGCAGGAGAAAAAGTAAGAGTCCAGCAAGCAAGGACTCAACAATTAGGAGCAGAAGCATAAGCAGAAATAAGAGTTCAGTAATCAAGATGGACCAGTATCCAGCAGTCAGAAGATATACTAGATGAAGAAATTGAATTGATAATAAAGCTGATGGTGAAGGTGTCACAGAAGAAGATAGCAGCAAGAAAGCAAGGAAGCAGCAGCAACAAGAGAAAGACATTCACAGACTGTGAAAGCTTAGCAAGCGGAAAGATGCAACATAAGATATGGAAGCCTGGAGAAGTGCAGAAGAAGAATATTGCAGCAGATGATCAGTTGTAGAACAAAGTGTGGGATCCAGGAGGACAAGAAATTAAAAGCACATGATAAGGAGATCATGATTCATTTTAACCTTGGGAGTCTGATGCAGGGGCATTAGGCCCAAGAAAATACTTTGTATTTAAGTAGACATAGGGGGGGGTCTGATGTTTCTAATTTCTTATGTAATCCTTAATTAATTTGAGTGATTTTAAATAAATATTGGGAGAAAATTGTAAATGTTCCCAAATGATTGGAGAGCATGAGGGAATCTGATTAGTTAGGAATGTGAAGATTCAGTTTCAGCAAATTTAGGGATTTAGTCTAGATTTAGGAAATCTAGAATTTCAAGAGTTTTGTTGAGCGTTAAGGGAGCTGAATCGGTTTATTATTATTTTGTATAAATAAGCCTCAGAGGCATTAAGCAAATAGAGCTGCAAAGTGTGTGAGTGCTTCAGTTTAGGGAAAAACAGGAGTTTGTTGCTGTAAGCCTACGGGCAGTTGAAAGGGCCATTGATTTTGAAGATCTGGCCGAAGACAGGAAGAATTTTGTAAGTGGTTTCATTTGGATATATATGGAAGAATTTGTTTTGACCTTATATGAATATTGGTTGATTTAATTTCCGTGTGAATGGATTTGTACTTCATAAGCAAGTTGTGTAAGCTTGAGTGTGGTAAAATACTAAAATTGGGGTTAATGGTGTTTACCACTTTTGATAGATTAATGGCAATACATAGTAAAGGAGTGTTATGTGAAATTAGATATAGTGTTGTCTAATTTAAAATAAATAGATGGATCTCATTGAAAAGAAGGAACTTACATGAATAAGAAGTTTATGTGTTGAAGTCCATATATCATTGAAGAGCCGATGTTAGAAATTGGTTTGAGACTATCCAGACTACATTTGTGCGAGACCATAGATTGGTCTGTTCTCACATTTCAATAGTTCAACTATTTGAAATCGAAATCGAAATCTTGTGAAACAGGTCTCATCAGAACTGAAAAGGTTCGATTCATGAGTGGGATTTACGAATTAATGAGGGGTTTGTTTTAAAAATAATGTCTGTATATTTAATTGATGATGGCAACGGTTCATGCGTAGAGTTGTGGAGGTGAACAGACCCACGAATCAGAGAATTCACATAGGATCTGCGCAAGTGATGAATTGGTTGGAACAAGTAACAGAGTTTGAAATGGAGGGTTTAACGCCTGCCCAGACCTCGTAGCAGATTGAAAGAGCCATAGAAGAAGTTGAATGAGGAATGATGGTAA